>CM076574.1:344959376-345247618 GCA_034641835.2 Pinus albicaulis | reverse complement strand
TGATAACAGAGAGAAAGTGCCGAAGTGAGATTCAAGAAGAGAGGAAAAAGGCAAGCATGGAAAATTTGAAAATATGTGGAAAGGTCCATACATCATCCATTCAGAAAGAGGTAACAATGCATTCTTTCTACAAGAAATGGATGGAACAAAGTTATTTGGAGGTCTTGTCAATGGCAAGATGCTCAAGCATTATTTTTGTTGAGGTTCTTGGTTTAAAATTTTATTCATTGTACATAACATTGTTTGAATATAATATAAGAAAAATGAAGCACAAAAATAAAGAAAAGAAGAAAAAGAGGGCAGATAAAAAGAAGAGGTAAAGCCCCATACCAAAAAAGAATATCTCTGAAAGTGTGCAAGTCCAAATGCCACTACTTTTGAGGAAGGAAATTCTTGTTCATTCATATAGCCTAACCATGATTGAACATGTTTTAAATTTCTCCTGATAAGTTATAAAATGAATATTTTCCAAACCATTTAAACTTGGCTTATCAGTAGATTAGGTTAGGAAAAGATATTGGTTCCCAATGCTCAAATCTGAACCAAAGAGAAAAGAGAGGGATGAGTAACAAGTTAAAAATTATAGCCCTCATGTTTCTAGTTTTACTTGTGAAAAAAGAAAATCTATGTGCAGCTTTTCCAAAATGCCACAGCTCATGACAAACCAAATTGCTCAACCTTGATTTTGCCATGTTTTAAATTTTATGTTAGTAGATTAGAGAATGAAAATTTGTCAAACTGTTTAACCTGGACAGATAAGTAGATTAGGTAGAGAATGAAAGGGGCTCATCAGTCTAATCTAAGACTTTGGATGATATAAGGGTAGAAGTAGATAGTTTGTGCTTTCAAAAGAAAATATGATGTTCAGGGTTTGCCAATCCAAATGAACCAAAATGAAGAAAAAATTCTAGGAAAGGTATGATGGGTAGGTAGGGTTGATGATGAAGCAATCATGTTATTTCAGATTTTTAATATCAGAGCTTCAAGGAACAAAAGCAAGATTAGCATTGCAAAATGAAGGAAATTAGCAAGCATGTGAGGCATCTCATCTGCAAAATCATAGCTCTAACGTTCTTGACACCTCCTAAAGGATCTGCCCTCCCCAAGTGAAGCGACTGTTAGTCATTAGTATTTTTCACTATATTTACATGACTATAGGATGTTTATAGCTTTCTTAAAACAATATTCCTTGAATATATTGAGTTTCAGAAATCTCACTGCCTTCATTATCCTTATAAACCTATTTTCGCTATTCCTCACTTAGTCTTTCCAAAGCCACCCTGTTGCTCTTCAAAAGATTCATTATGGGCGTATGCCTCCCATTTTCATCCTTCTTTCCTGCCTATACCCTCATTGCCCTATTTTCCCCTGTTAATAAACTTCACCCTCTCTCTAGGGTTTCCCGTTGCTAACTCATTCCCATGTACCATTGGGCACAATAACCTATATCAATACTCGGTTTTCACTTGAAAATCTCCAAGTCAAATTCCATTCAAAATCAGGTCAAAGAATACCCCCATTAGGTCATTAGGGTTTTACATTTTTTAAGTATATCCTTGGATGTTTCATGCACTGCTTTTACTTTGCTAGAATCTGGCTCAGATGTAATAGAATGTTAAGACATGGTTATTCAAGAAGGACCTAAAAGTTTCCAAAGAGGGTTATCTTCTCAGTTCAGAGCCTGCAAGTGAGAAAAATGGAAAAGGTTTAGCACTTCTGCAGGAGTGTTGAAAGATTTATTAGCAGAAGGTACTAATGATGTAAACTGTCTACTCCTAAATGAAAACAACTTACAGCAAGGGAAAGAGGAAACACATGGTCTTGAAGATAACTAGGGTTATGAACTGGTTAGTCCATTTGAGTGCCAAAGTAGTGATCATTTGCAAAAAATGACATGGAGGAAGCACACAAGGCCAAGCATGAAGAAAGTCTATCAGAAAATATTGATGGAATATGGAAAAAGGTGAGGTGAACTGGACATAAATGAATGAAATTGAAAGGGATATAGAGAACTTAGAAGAAAACACTAATGATTGCTGTAAAGAGCTACAGACACCTAGGGTTTTGAAAAACGTGGCCAGAAAAGGTGGAAAAGTTGATTTTTATGGTGGAAACTACATAATATTTTGAAGATGCTACTATGTGATTAAACCCCAAATTTATCAAAGTGAACTTGTCATGCCTCAAGGAGAAAACGAAAAGTCAACTTCATGACTTCAGCAAACCTACATGCAAAAAAGTTGAAAAGGGTTAGTGAGAAAAGAAAAAGGACTTTTGACATTAGAAAGTGGGTTTTCAAAGTTAAAATTAAATCCCCAAGCCTATAAAATCCCATCTAACACTTCAAAATAATCATTGTTTCCTTTCAAAATATCAAGAGTGCTCAGCAAGGAAAAATTTGTGAGTTTGCAAGAAGAATTCGGGAAAATTTTCTTGGCGTTGCGCGCTTGAAAATTTTCCTCCATAAAAATTCTAAAGGCGTTGCGTGCTTGGGAGCTGGTGCTGCACCCTTGCCAGAAGGGACCCTGTGAAGAAATATTTGGCGTTACGCGCTCAGTGACTGATGCTCAGCTTGGCGCTATGCGCTTGGACATAAAGGGTTTCTAAGCCTTCCAACCACCCCAATCACTCCAAATCGCCTTCAAACTCTTGCCACAGTCATCCAAGCAATATTAAAGTGGTAAGTACATAACATGAGCCATATTTTTAAATCTATTTGATGATTCTTAATTGAATGGAATAAAACCCTAATCAAACCCTAAGTTTTAAGCTTGAAATCACTGTTTCATCCCTACTTCATCCTCCTTGAAGAAAATCAGTCATAAGCAAGGGTCATTACATTTCTTGAGGGTTGTCATTGAGTTAGTTTTCCCTCACCCATTCCCTACATCCATTCCCTTCATTCTCACTCATTCCCTTCATTTGCAAAGCTATCATTTCATTCCTTCCCCTCATTCATTTCACATCAGCCCTAGGGCTTCCAAAACAGAGTTTAAAATGTCTAAGGATGAAGACAGTTGTGGTGAGGCATAAATTCCAAGGAGACATGATCATAAGGGAGGGAATATAAACAGATTTGAACCCCTTAATACAAGGGAACTCATGGCATCTCCTCTTACTGTTTCATGCTTTAAGCATGTAGGCTACTTTGAGTTTTGTGAAAGAGTACAGCAAGTCCAAAACCACCTGGATTTAACAAGACTATTCATTATCAATTTGCATGACAAACATGTCAATATTGTCAGGGTCTCCTTTGAGTTGTCTACCAATCCCATTGCAGCTGCTACAGGGATACCAAGTGTGGGAGAGAAATGGTTCAAACAAGCAAACCTAGACATGAGTTATTTTGAACCATACCTTAAACTTAGGTATAAAGACCACCACAAGTCCATCTTCCCTTTTTCTCATCTTATTGATAGATATGCACCGATGATGACGATAATAATGAATTATTTCACTTGTGAGGGAAGGTTTTCCTGCCTCTACTCAGACTACATCTGTCTTCGTATGCATTTCACTAGAGTTAGGATGCTGCATATACCATATTATATTTTTCGAAGCATTGACAAAACGACCTACATAGTGAAAAAGAGAGACTACAATCAGAAAATGCAGAGCCTTTTTCATCATTCACTTATCAAGATGGTGGTTATGCACCAGCTCTAGCAGAAGAACATTCCATGGGATAACTTCATTTCCCATGAGGTTTTCACTACTCCACATGGCCATCATCAGCAAGATATTCCTTCATCTTCTCATCCTCCCTTATCCACTTCTCCATCACTTCCTACTGTTCATACATCTCCACTCGCTCACATCCCTTCACCCCATGATGACCCTTCCACATCACCTTTCCACAACCCTTCACCGTCATATCATGATGACAAAGCATCAAACAATGATGAGAACATTGAGACAGATGGCACTAAAATGAGTGACATTGAGCCATTTCCTTTGACATACTGAAGGGGATACAAGCATGTGTTTTCTGCACTTGATGTGCAAGGGGCCATGACTTCTTCATCAGCAAAACAACTTGATAAGGGAAAGGAAAAGGTTACAGAGCAGGTCATTGTTGAAGAGGAGGATACACATGAAACTGAGCAGGAGTTTCAACTGATTGAAATTAAGGATGAGGATGAGGAGAGGATTAAAAATATGTTGATCAAGAGCAAGGATTCAGAGATTAGTGAGCTTCGAGCTAATCTTGGTAGGGAAAATAATGTAATTAACTTTTACGAGTTAGAAAACCATCAGTTAGAGGCAAAGAAGTCCAACAGTGAGGTCAGAGCAATCAGAGCTCAGAAAGAGGTCGAAAAGGCCAAGGCTTTGCTAGATGAGACCTTGGGCACTTTTTATGACAGTGAGGATGAGGAAGAACAAATTCATAATAAGAGATCAAAGACAATTGGGTTGAGGAAGGCCTTAGCCCGGGAAAGAGAGAAAGAGGGAGAATTGGCAGAGCAGCTCACTCCAAGTGATATTATTGCCATAGAAATTAGAAAAGATAAATAATCTTGGCTTGAGAGGGAAAAATTTCATTTAGAGAGTTAGCTATAGAAGGCCAAGAGAGACACTGACATGTAGAGGAAGATGACAGGACATTATGCCATGAGAAATAGGATTGCAAGGGCCAAGCTTAAATGAGCCCTTGCAAAGATTTAGGCTCTAAATGAGGCAAAAGAGAAGGAAAAACTCAACATTTTTACTGATGTGTCCCTCCAAGCCTCCCAACCATGATCAGAAAATCAAATTCCAAATTTTGGCACTTTGTGCACATTTTTTATTTTTTACAGTTTGGCTTGCAGAAAATTGGGCCAACGCACAACGCCACTGGCGCTACGCTCTTTTTTGGGGCACTCAAATTGGAAAAGGTCAACATATTCATGTTCCTCATTCTAAGGGCATCATCCTTATAAAATTTCATACCATTTGGAGCAAAAATAATCCCTCAAAAAGGCCAAAAACTACAAAAAAATCACATTTCTGCCCTCTTTTAAGCATTGGCGTTGCACGTTTAGTAGTCTTGGGAGAACTAATTTTTTACAAGGAAAATGGGAACCATTTTGCACACTAAAGGAATATCTGGAAATTAGACAAGACAAGTTTTCCAATGAGCTATCATGGAGCTCATTTGGACACCGAGAAGGCCTCCAAAAGTCAGCTGCAAAATAAGAAATTTTCCGAGTCTTGGCATTGCGCGTTTGCACTGGCGCTGCGACCCTGTACCTTGGAGCTGCGCCCTTACCAAGAGTTATTGCAAAAAATATTTTGAAGCCTTAAAGTCAAACTTTTTCCTAAATTATATCAAATAGTTATGATATAAGTTATTTTTTCCATAAATGAGTTTAGATATTTTTGCCTTGGGCCTTACATGGTCTCAAAGGTCAAAATACATTTACTATGTAATAAATGACTTCTAAAACCCTATCTAGGGTTTCAACTCCTCATTTTGCAGATAAATACTGAATGTATGCTTCATGTTGGTTATTGGTTGATTGTTGAGCTCAATTTTTGTGAAACCAACTCCAAAAATAGTGGAATTATTTTTTAGAGGCATTATAGAACCCAATACTGATAAAAATTCTAAAATATGCCCTTGGAATCACTTCAAACTACTTTTTCAAACCAACGTTATGCAATTTTAAAAACCAAATACAAACCTTTTTCTTGCTTTTGAGGAGCTTGATATTGAAATTGGATTATATTTGTGATTGCAGCTCCTCAATGTCTAAAATTGGGCACTAAGGTATCCTTCTGAATTATCTTTTGAATGCCATAGGTCTGACTTGATTTGGATTCTCCAAGGAAAAGTTATGTCCAATCTCCCACAATGACCTAATTATGGACTAGTTCAGTAGAGCGAACTTGTACGAATTTCCACGTGTCACTGTATTGTCTTTTAACTTTGAAATTAATAGCAAAGAAACTACAGTTTGTGTACTTGTGACCACTTTTTACGGCACTCAAATCCGATGCTCAGAGAGATAGTTATGAAGATTTTCCCACAATCACCTCTTTGAGATGAAATTTAGGAGCCTGAAAAAGCACTACCTTCCACAGATCATATCTCTGAAAATATTTCGACCCAAGCTCTGAAAATTGTTGACAAGTTTCCTCAGGATTTTGGCTTTGCGCCCTAAAAATTTCAGATTCTGAACCTTCGTAGAAAAAAATTTATAGCAAAAATTCCACGATGACCTGTTTAGAGAAGCAAAACCCTAGAATCCAAAGCTCTGATACCAAATGTTGTGAAACCAGCTCCAAAAAGAGAAGAAAAGAGATATCAACGCCTTATAAATAAGCCACTTCGAGGGGGAAACCTCCAATACATTACATGAATGAACAATTCTTGGATGATACAAATGAAAAAAACTCCTTTCTATATATAGGAATCCATAGGGCCACAATGTAATCCTAGTGGGCCATAATGTAAACCTAGCCGACCTAACAATAATAATGCAAGGGAAAAATAATAACAATATGGGGATTACATGGGTACAAAAATAATAATAAGGGGGGCTACACTGACATAATAAGGGACTACACTATTAATATAGGGACTTAACATCAGTATGATTTAGATTTTGAGCTGTGAAGAAGTTGGATTTGGAGTTTTGTGACTGTCTTGGACTGAACATCAATGGAGAAAGCATATTCATAGGATTCATGAACTTGTTTAAATGGTGATGTTGTTCTGATCTTGTATTTTTTTCCTTATGTTTTCCATATTGTTCATTTTTTCTCTTGTAGCAGAGTAGAAAATTTAGGTTAAGATATGCTGTGAGAGGCACCTTAAGTCTGTCTACCTTCTATTGTTCAAATGTTTTCCTCTACTGGGTCTGATTAGAGAATTCTTAGTTGCTCTCTGGTTCCACTTAGCTTGTTGTCTTAAAAATTATTTAATGGAGTCAAGCCAAAGAAGTTTATGGCATGCCTTGTCCTTTGGTGTAGCTTGAAACATTTTTTTTAAGGCCTTTTATTTGAAGTTTACTGATCATGGTTTGGCTGAAGAATTTTATGGTTTGCCCTGTCCTTTAGTCCATCTTGAATAGTCACTTTGAAGGTATTTTAAAGTCTGATTGAAGAATTTAGCAGTTCCCTGCTCTTTAATCATCACTTATTCGTTATCTTAAATGTTTTCTTTCTCTGAAGGTAAATAGCTAGAGAATTTAGGAGTTCCCTACTCTCTAGGGTTTGCTCGATTGTTGTCTCAAAGTTTACTTGATAAAGCTAGGCCAACAAATTTTATGGTGTGCCTTGTAATTTGGTTCTTTCTTAAGCATAGTGATCTTAAAGTCTCTTCTTGTTCTAGTATGTGTTAAAGTATTCTTAATTTCCCTTTAAACCTACTAAATTCACAACTTAATGTTCATCTCACACCCACCTAAGCTATTAAGATCCATTTGGCTTTGTTAACTTTCCCTATGAAACACCCTTGATCTATTGTTTTACTTTTCAAGCCTTTCATAGACCCCATAGCCCAATGGGTTGAATTTATCCTACTCTATCTATTCTTCTTGACAAGCAACCCAACCAAACCAAACAAAACAAACAAACCCTATCATTTTAACTAGCCTAAAATCAGCATACCAAATCAATCAATTTTATCTTTTACATAAATATAGAGAGAGCCCTCTCTGAGTCCAGGAAGGCTAGGTTCTAGGACTCCAAAGTTGGTTTGATGTTACCCTTGTCTATTTGGTCTGGCCAATCTAGCAAATTACAGGGACCTAACAATATATATATATATATATATATATATATTATTTTAACTTGATTTGGTCTCACATTTAAAAAATTTCACAATCATAGGTGGGTCTCAATCTTCCTGGCCCACTTCTTCCAAATTTTTTT
The DNA here is from genome assembly GCA_034641835.2 of Pinus albicaulis. Taxonomy (NCBI): domain Eukaryota; kingdom Viridiplantae; phylum Streptophyta; class Pinopsida; order Pinales; family Pinaceae; genus Pinus; species Pinus albicaulis. The sequence goes on along the minus strand of CM076574.1, from coordinate 345,239,761 downwards.
CTAAGCTTGGTTGAGTGGGTGCCTCCTTGCATTTTTTTAACTCAACACCTAAATGTTTTACCTCAAGTAATTTTTTCAATCAATTCACCTTAATCTTTCTTCAACTTGGTCGTAGCAAGAAGACTCATGTTTCATTTCCTCATAGATAACATCTACAAGTGTTGCAAGTGTTATCATCCACTTACCCTTGCAATTTTTCTTATCGTTCTAAAATATTTGCAACTAGATGACCATTTCCAATACTAATTGTATTCATGTATTCACCATTTTCAACCTTTAATCTATTCAACCTATGCCATGGTAAAAAATTACTCTTGCTACTGCACTACATCATGAGGTGTGTTCGCACTTCCACTGCCTCCCTCAATCAACTTGATCATAGACATCCTTTCCATTCATCCAAGCTTACTTTTCATGACCATAAGCACAATTCATTTCTTGGTCTAATCCAAGAGAAACAACCAGTTCTCATGAAGCAATGTAACTGCCTTGGAAAGCTCAAAGAATTCTTGCCCCAAGATCATCACATGATTTTCCAATAGAGCTATCATCAAGTCTAAGTTAGAAATACAATTCCCCATTGAAAAGGTGTGTATTTTACTACCCATACTGATAAGCCTTTGTAATGAGTACTTTGACGGCCCATCTATAGTGCCATTTCTTACTATAAATATATATTTTTAATCTTTTTTAATACATATTTTAATATTTTACATAATAAATCATGAAGTCAAATATGCTACGAAATTAGTATGATTGTGCTTATATTTTTGTTGTTTTGGTAAAATTAGTGCATTGGATATGGAAAGATACTCTGAAGGATATTTCACTAGTATCCTTTCAAGGAGTTAGGGATATTTCTCTTGGAATTGCTATTACATAAACTAAATCTTCTCGAGTTACACAAGGACACATCAACAATTAAAGATTGAATATTATAGGGAAGTTAAATTTAAAATACAACCTCCCCCTAATCTCAGGATTTTTGGATGGAATCAACCCCACCTATCAAGGAGGATTATTCCATGTTGCATGTATAAATTGAGGACTTGAAAATCTAAGAAGTCTATTCATTTTTTTTGTATAATTTTATTTCATTGTCAAGACAATTTCGGACTTTGGATGGATGTATTAAATTTCATGATGTTAATGAAGATGGTTTTCTATTCAATTACTTCTAGTGATTTTTTAAGTTTCTTATGTACCTTGAAGAGGAAGCACTGAAAGGACTCTAAGAAACCTTCCATACTTTATTTTCTTAGCCCTCTTTCCTATTTTATCATCTTCTTATAGATTTATTTTACAAAATTTCCAATTTTTCATTTATTTACTTTCCTATAGAAAGATAAATTTCATGATATAACCATTTTATTGAGCATAAATTTGATTATTAGGAATTGTCCTAGATTAATCAAGTAGTTTTCATGAGTGTAAGGGAATTTCATCTCCATTTTCAACTTTCTATAACTAATTGAGAAAGTTTTTTGTAGTAGTGCAAAGTTTCCAATAATTCTATAATTGTTCTTGTACAACCATTTAGAACTATTCCTTTTTAGCATATTTCTCCTCATAAATGCATATTGTTTCTACAATGACACTATTGGCATCAGATAATGAGGTTTAATCAAAGGAAAATTAAGATCTAGGTAGTCTTCCTTTAAATTTTAGTTGTATATATTTATTCTTTCCTTGCATTTTGAATTCTAATTTTTGTAATTTGGTTAGATTAGTAGCACTTCCTTTTACCTGCAACATATTCTTCATTTTGAATTAGATAAAATTGATAGAGTAGAATTTGTTCCAAGAATTAATTTATTTCCCTTACAATTGAGTTTGATAGATTTTCAATAGAATTCAAAAAATGATTTCCTTTATCTGAACCATTAGAGCAAGACACATGGTGTTGTTTTACCCTTCATTAGCTAGAATCATTAACATAAATAATTACAAAATAAGGAAATGATAGCATGGCTTGTACATACAGCACAAAACACCTCAAATGTTTGGATGAACACTAGATCGATGATTAAAGTTGGAAGCTCCAAGAAGGAAACATTCTTACTATAGTTATAAATCCCAACACCTATTTTTGGGTTCATCACTAAGTTAACCACCTTGAATGAAGTCATGCTACACTTAAGCTTATAGTCCATTGCTATAGTGGTGCAGTCACAAAGTTGTGGGTTGCCCCAGTTTCCACCAAGGCAACCATCTTCAACCCACCAATTGTTGCATTAGCCTTATGTGTCCATTCATTTTATGTTATTATTGTGTTAGATTTACCCAACCATATTTATACCCTAACAGCAAAGATGGCTGCCAATATCTTTAGATCTGCAATTAGTTGACCAAGATAAATGCTACAAAATCTAGATCTATGCATTAAAAGACATTAAGTAGTAAATAAAAACAAGAGTTGCTCCATGCATCCAATAGACAAGACACGAATATGTTTAAATAATTTTGTATTTATGGAACCTGGGAGGAGAACATAGAAGGATGTTACTAGTCCTCCTCAATGGGATGGGTTCTTGTAAGTCCTCAGCACTTCAGATCTAAAATCCCTCTCTCTTGATGGTGTAGAAAACCCAGAAAAAAATGGAACTCAAAGGGAGCTCACAAGAAAAATGGTAGCAAAATATGACAATGACGGTGGATCAAAGTCAGACCAAAAGTATAGATCCAGAGTGATCTTTAGGCAACAAAAGGTGGTGAGTGAATGGAAAAACCCTTCTGTGTATAACGAAATATTGAGTTAGTCTAGATATTGGTGCATAGTTAAAATATTATTAACCAAATCTAGATCCAACTTTTATGGAATATTTTATTATATTTGTTGGAGGGAAAAAGAATTTGACTTCGGTCAAATCCCTTTATTTGTAAATAATAAATAAATAAATGATTTATTTATTAATTTAAGGATGTGGTTGAGTAATAATCAAATAAATAATGACTTATTTAATTATCTATGAGTGATTTAGTCAAATTTAACAAGGAATATTATTTAAATAAGGTTTAAATAATTATTCCTAGAAAATAATAAAATAAATAATAATTTATCTAATTAATTTTCTTGTTTTGGGTTAAATATGACTAGGAATATTAATTAAACTATTGTTTAACTAATTATTCCTTGAGGAAAATAAAAAAAAATGTGGATTTATTTAATATTTCCTCATGGGGTTTCCCGTTTAGACCATAAACAACTTAATAAAGGTGGTTTACTAAGTTATTTTTCATAGTGAAGAAATTTTACTTAGGGTAAAATTGGTATTACATGGTGTACTTAGGTTGATCTAATAGTAACAGGTTAGATGACCAAAAAATGGTGTAACGGATTTCCCCTCAGCGTGCGAGAATTAGGAGCTAATCGTATGACAGAAGTACGTTGTAAGAACTCAATCACTAGACACCGAAGGGGAAGTTAGAGATAGAGAAATATAAGGTGTTAGAGGACTAGATCCTAAGGAGGCGAGACTTACAGGTGCGACAAGTCTCTTTTATGAGTGAGTACCTGTGCTATAGGCAGTGGGGGAGGCATACCTATGGCCGCCGAGATAAAGTACAAAGAATAGTGCGTCCATTAAACAAGGGACTGAACAATATAGTACATGCTGGCATAGACACGAGCCAAATAAAAATATGATAATGAATCCCACATACATACTGTGCCTAGGATAACATCTAGGACTTATATAGTAATATCTGAGTACATGAGATACAAATACAACCCAAATGCCCCTGTAAACAAGAAAGGGCTCTGAAAATCTTACTAATAGATGCAAACAAAAAGTCACTGCAAGCGGCTGAGGCTGACATCATAAAATCTATGGAGCTACATCAAAGGCTATAATGAAGAGGTCATTAGGGTATGTGGGGGGCTACCTGTAGGGCCTCCCCCTCATGAGGGCTGAAAACATATCACACACACCCGATAATTATTGGTATCATCTGCTGTGTTAGCCACCTATAAAAGTTGTCATACCAAATGGTAGCTAAATGTTTTGGAGCCTTCAAAGAACAGATTTTATTGCAAAAAAGTGTTGGTTCCTGAAGACTCTTAAAGGCCTCATGCCTCTTTCGAAATCTCCATTACTATTTCCATTTTATACTCAGAAAATTCTGCTGATTCCAAATGAAACACTGCTGCAAGACCTTCATTTTCCCCCTTCTCAAACCATCATTTTCTCCCCTTTTCTCCATTAAAATTCCCTTGTTTTCATAAATCCCCTTCTTCCATTTATGAAAATCACTTTCCTATAGTTAAAAACCCATTTTTTTATAACTATACCGAAACCCTTGAAACCCTTTGAAAACGTTGAAAAATCAATAAAAATTTATATTTTATATACAAGCTTTAGCCCCTTTGGCTAAGTTTCTAAAAACCACTCCACCCACATGCGTCCACCCTGGAACCACGTGCTAAGTCCCTCACAACGCTTATCGCAGCACAAGATTCAAAGCATAGGTTTATGGCTGTTCTTAAAACTTGTGATGCGATAAGCCTTTATATTAAAAAACCCCCGATCACATCATTATTTTATATGTATATACCGTGCCCCCCCCCCCTCCGTACTTAAACCTTGTAAAATATTTCATGTACGATCCATTTTTTCCTTTATAAACCCAAAAACCCACTTTTCCAAAGTTTTGTTCTAAAAATTAAAATCACGTATTAAATATTTTAATGGGTTGATTCAAAGACCAATCGCGCAATCGCAATTGGAGAAAATACAATGGGTTGATCAAAAAGACCGCGTCAAAATTTTGCGATGCGATTAAGTCCCTGTGCTATGACCCCCACCCCTTCCACTTTCCATTCATATATCCTACTCCCGGGACCAAAGGGTTAGGTCCCAAGGCACTTATCGCATTGCATAAATCAAATGGGTTGATTGAAAATCCCATCCCTGATCTTCCGATTTGCGACTAGCACCTCCTCTTTAACCCCCCTGGTCATATCATTCTCCATGTGCCCAAAGGCCCTGCAACTGGGCACCTAACCCTATTATATATACATCCCGATCCATTAAAAACCTTTGTTTTTGTTGAAAAATTTGAGTTTCATATGTTATAAAGGTTTTTCGCCGGTCCGAAATTCGAGCAATCTCTACCGTCGATCTGATCTATGGATCTGATGGTGCGGAACCTATCAAACCTGGTGGACCCCACCAGCCATGCGCCATTGCCCCAAAACAACGTGGTATTCATCGCACCGCCTTCGAGCGCTCGGCGGTTTTTTCCCAATCGGCAGCGATTCCATACGCTGGCTAACACGCGTCCCGAGCACTGTTCTGAAAACCACCGTCCATTGCGCATTAAAGTTCGGACGAGGGTGCCCAGTGATATTGACCACAGCCATCGGATCTAAACTCGCTCATCCGACGGAGATCGCTCGCCAAAGATGTCTGATGGTTAACCAAGATACACACGCGATAACCGGGCTATCGTACAACGGCAACGGCATCTCCGCCGTCGATCTAATCTGCAGATCGAAGGCCCACAATTCATCTCCTAATTTCTCCGTTTGAATTTCAATTTTTTCTCCCGACCGTCGATCTCTGCGTGATCGACGGCTCAGATTCATTCTCCTTTTTCTGCCTCCTCATTCAATCTCGACCATCAGTCTCTGCTGACCGTTGGATGATGCCATCCAATGACCTTGCTTTCTTCACTCGCCTCCCGATGCAGTTAACATATATATGCAGGTTTTATAATAGTTTTTCGTATTTTGCAGGGTTTCAATGTATTTTTCCGCTATGTCGAAGAAATTACGAAGTTTGAGGGTGACGACCCTCCCACCTTCGATTCACCTCAGGAAATCAACTGCAGGGTTATATTTTCACGTTTCATTGTGTTTTATCAAGCACATATGCCATAAAAAGCCCTGTGTGGCCCTGCACATCGACAAGACACTGTTTTATTCAGAAGAATGGTTAAAGAGTAAAAGTTTTAAGATAAAGCACAACATATGAAGATTGAAGACATAATGGCGGGGGTCATGGCTAAGAAAGATTATCAAAAGCCTAATTCCCCGCAAATTAAACACAATTAAAGGGAAACCGTAAGGTTTTAACTTACAGAAAGGCTTCCACTGCTTCAATTGAGGGGAATTGATTCCTCAACTACCATAAGAGCCACCTGTTGCCTCAAACCTTTCAAACAGAGGCCGAAGTTATTGAAGAAAATCAGATATTCACCTCCAGCACAGCCAGGGAGTTACTTCTGCAAAGAAACTTAATAAATAAAATATCTGCGGAGTTATTCCACACAGAACACAGAGCCTCAAAGTCAAATAAAACTCTCACTGAGCTTAATTCATAAATGTAAAACAATTAATATAGAGAACCACTTGTAAACTTCTTCATCGAGCCCCTCAAAAGGCCAAGAAGTCCTGAATCTGTATTAATTGCCTTGAGAGATCTTTTATCAGATCCCACCTCCTCATCCTTCTATAAATACTTTAGTAGAAGATGAGAAGTTGTTGGTTGGTTGTTGTTTGATCACAAGCTGTAATATTGAAACTCTTTGAAATAAATACATAGTCCTTTGAAGTTGAAGAACAAATTGAAGTCTTGGAGATCTTGATGATGTTGTTGCATGTTTGTTCCTGAGAAGGCTCTATCATTGGATTCATGAGCTTGGCTGTTGGTGAAGTATTCTGAACTGTTTCATGTTTTTCCTTGTTTTCATTATGTTCCATAATTTCTCATTACAGTAGTTTGATAGAAAGTATTAGGCTAAGAAATGACTCCTGGAAGCACCTTAGACCTGTTCATCCTTCACTGTTTTATGTTTTCTTCTGCTGAATTATTTTAGAGGGTTTAATCTTTCTCTTTAGTCTTCATTCTTGTTTATTTCATTAAAATTTTGAACAGTTGGTTTCAGCATGATTTATGGTTCTCCCTGCTTGTCTTTTTCCACTTAAAAACTGTTATTGAAGTCTCCCTTGGAAGTTCTTTGCTTATAGTGGATCAGAGAGGTCTGTTTTGATCTTGCCCTTTGTTCTCACTTAAACATTTGGCTTAAAGGTCGTTATAATTATGATCATAGATGTTTTTAGGTGTTCCCTCTTCTATGACTATGATTATCAGTAAATCTTATATGTTTTATAAAGTCCTTTAGAATAAAATCTTTGAGGAAATAGGGTGTTCTCCGAATCTTAGATTTTACTTTGAAAGTTGTTTTGAAATCATTGTTTGATTAAAGGTGTGATTTGTAGAATTTATGGTTATCCCTGTCTATCAAAGAACTCTTTATTGTTTCAAATTATGCTTTCAAATTCCCTTTGTCGAGAATTTAAAATCTCTTTCCAAATCATTAATGTTCATTCCATTCCAAAAACAAAAGGATCCTGTGGCCAAGTTAGATTTTCCCTTTGATATCCCATATCCTTTGATAAGTGTGTTATGACCTCTTTTTGACTCCATTGCCCAATGAAACAGATATTTTACTGTCCTATATATCTTTCCTAGACCTTTTATGTTCTGCTGTATCAATTCAATCCAACCAAACAAACAAACACCTGCACTTAATAACTAGTATAAAATCAATACTCTAAGCACACAAGATAAACCTTTGAAAACAAACTTTGAGAGATCCCTCTCTGAGAACAGGAGGACTAGATCCTGTAACTCTAAAGATTGGTTCTGATGTTGCCTTGTATTTTGATTTGCCAAACTATCAAAACACGGGACACACCAACATAATGGTGATCATGGTGGGACATTGAGTAAAATATGCAAAGTAAAACGCTCACTGTCTAGCATAACATAAGTAATCTTCTTCAAGAAATACCAAGCAATGGTAATCATGATAGGACCTTTTGAATCAGTGACAAACTAAGTAACTCTTAGGATTCTCATAAGGCCTTCTCAAACCTTGAAGATTTCGGTTACCAAGCCATAAGAGTAAACTCTGTAAGTTTTCACACCCTAGCTAAGTGTTAAATCAGACTTATAACACTCTCATAACCTATAAAAACCAAAATAACTCAAAAAAACCCAAAACATTTCAGTTTGGCTTCATAATAAACTTGGTGGTGGACCATAAAACCTTTTACCTCCAAAAGAGCTAAAAAATTCCCACCTGGCGACTCCACAATCCTAAACTCAGACCTTAAGACTCCACTGGGAAGACCCCAAGTCTTAATAGCATCTTACAAACTCAGCTAGAAGGTTTTAAGATTAAAAATTTTCCTTCTTCTGAAAAGATCAATTAGCCTCTTAAAATATTGTCATATTTGGCTAAAATTTCTTTCTAACTAGGTCTGAAAAACATAGCATAGTGGCTCCTAGAAAGATTCACACTAGAGCCTACCCTGACCCAAACCCACCGGGAATAGTTGACAACCCTGAAAGCATCCTTTGGAAGTCTCCTAGGATTAAATTATCAATTGTTTTCAGAACACCTTTGAGAGCTAATTCAGTTCCCAAAAATCTTTCAGCTCTAAAACAATCTCAAGTTGACTTAGTAAATCCATTTAGAACTAGGTCTCTTAGCGATTTAGATCAGTTAGATTCTGATTCTTCACTATCATCTCCTGAAACAAGTGAACCTCTTGGTAGTAGAGAAACAACACCTCTTGACTTACATTTCCTTCACAACTTAGGTGTCTCTCATCCAAGATCAGCTCAGCAGTCTTTTCCTGGTCCATCCACTTCTTCCAACCCTTCATCCACTGTTCAAACCACTACACCTCAACCCACTATTCCTGTTATAAATCCGCCCCCACCACCTATCATGGCAGCATGGTATGCTCCCCTAGTCCTTCCTGTACCATTAGTTAATCTTCCACAGGACTATCAGTCCAAAATTCCATTATATGATGCTAACAATGCTACAACCGCATCACAACATGTAGATAAAATGAATGAATACTTTGACAGAAATGAAATAGATGATGATTCTGTCAAGCTTAGGTTATTTTCTCAGAGCTTAGAGGGAGAAGTAAGAAAATGTTTCAAAGGTTTAGCCCCCCATAGTATTAATGACCTCCAAGGCTTCCATCAAATGTTCCTAAACAAATGGGAAGTAAAGAAAAACCCTCTCCAAGTCCTTTCTGACTACAAAAACCTCCATAGAAACACTGGAGAAAGTGTTCAAGCTTACTGCACTAGGTTCAATAGTGTGTATAATTCATTTTCCCAAGAATTAAAACCTCCACAGGCCTCAACTTTAAATAAATTTCCTGAAGGCTTTGACTCTGACATGACCTATCAGCTGAGAGAAAGAAATTTTGCAACTCTGGAAGATATGCAACAGGGTTCTCTTTCTGTGGAAGTCAACTTGATGGAGAAGAGAGAAAGAATGAAAACTAAAAAGAGAGTGTCTTTTAGAGAAGAGTTCACTCCTTCTACTTCAAGCTCAAAAATGGAGAGGATGTTGGATGAAATGATGAAAGAGATGACTATAATTAAGAAAGCACAAGCAAATCAAAACCAAGTTGCTCCTTGAAATAGAAATCAGAATTATAGAAGAGAAAACAATCAAGACAAACAGAACGAAAATGACCAACAGATTAGACCTCCCTTCCAACAAAACTATGTAGATCAATATGAGGAAGATAGAGAGTTGGAAAGGTTGGAAGAATCCCATGTAAACTTGATTGGAACAGATAGTGGAGATGATGTTTTCCTCACTCAGGAAGAGCAATATTTTTTCTCTTCTGATCAAAATACAAATACCTATGAAGATTCTGATGACTATAGATTAGGTTTTGAAATTGAAATCATGGAGATACATAAACAATATTATCTTAGGAGCAAGGGAAACATAGATAAATCAAAAGATAAGAACACTAGCGCTGTTGTCAAGAAAAACACAGAAAATCAACCCAAAAAGACAGCAGAGTAAACCAACATTTCGACTAAAAAACGAGATTCAAACAAAGACAAAGGTGTCCAGCCAAATGTTGAACAGAGTATCCCTAGCACTTCAGCTAGTGGTACTAATAAAATTATCCCAATTACCATTCCAAACAAGGCTTAGCAAATCAAAGTTGCTGAAAAGAATTCAATTGAAAAAACATATGTAAATACAAACAAGTCAATTATCCCTTTCATCCTTGAGGGAGAGATTTCCAAGATAAAAATTTCCATCCCCCTAGCTGAACTAGTAATCCAAAAGGTGTACAAAAACCAAGTTTTGAAAGCTTTGAACTTAGGAAGTGATACAGACACTTTAAACTTGATGGATGATAAACATGAGTTGTTGTTTGGTCCAGAAGTTGAAGGAAAATCTCAAGAAGGGGCTGTCCCTCCCTTCTATGTTAGCTTGATCATACATGAGAAAATTTTACACAATGCTATGTCAGACTCGGGATCTTCACACAATCTAATGCCCAAGGTAGTGATGGAAAGCTTAGGCTTAGAAATTACTAAACCATACAAAGACTTGTATTCTTTTGACTCAAGCCGAGTCAAATGTTTGGGTTTAATCAAATATTTGTGTATTACTTTAGCTCAGATCCCCACTAAGATTCTGGTTATGGATATAGTTGTAGCTGACATTCCCCTTAAGTATGGCATGCTCTTATCAAGATCATGGGGAGCCAAACTTCAGGGAAGCCTTCAAATGGACATGTCTTATGCCACCATCCCTGTTTTCAACCAAAAAAGAAGACTATACAGGGAATCTCACATGAAGTACATGGTGAGCAACATGGACAGAACAAAAAATTCTCCAATCTATTCTATTCAATCAAGTTTAGATTCCTTTATCTTATATAACGAAGATGACATTACCCAACAAGATAAATAAAACATAGACCCAATCAGTTCACCACAACAATCCAATCTTCCCTTTAATCAAATTCAAAACATTAACAATCAACGACAACAAGAAAATGAAAATAAGGATGGCATACTTTGGAAAATTAATTTTGATGGATCTTGTAATAAAACAAGTGCAGGAGTAGGTGTGTGGATTCAAAATACAAAACAGAGTTTTTCATACAAATTGGATTTCCCATGCACTAACAATGTTGCTGAGTATGAAGCACTTCTCCTACGCTTACAACTGCTTAAACAGTTAGAAGCCCAGAGGATATCAATCTTAGGAGATTCTGAACTTATCATAAAACAAATCAAAGGAGAATACTCAGCTAAAAATCCAAGACTTAGGGAATATCGAAACGCTTCCCTTGATCTATTAAAAACCTTTGAAAAATATGAACTTATTTTCATTCCAAGAGAATTGAATCATCTAGCAAATGAACTCGCTTTCAATGCCAGCAATTGTCAAACACCTGAAATAAATCAACAACTCAGTGTAAAAGTAAAACACAGACCTGTTGTGCCTGATAACCAAGATCACTGGCAGGTGTTTGACTCTGACAAACACATAGATGATTTCTTAAAGTCGGAAAATGATTTCACCATACCAACATCAGAATCTAGCCATAATCAGAACTGCCCATATATTTAAGAAATCCCAGAAGCTAAAATAACACACTCTGCTAATATAACTCATTATGAGAATATGTTTGAAGTAGAGTCAATTGACAACGTGGACCAAAGATACCTAGAAGTTTTGGAATGTAAGGACGGTTCAATTCCAAGAGGTCTCTCGCCTTTGGAACACCTTTTCGACTTTAATGATGTAGCCAAAGAACCAAAAATGGAGTCTGTAGAAAAAAATGTAGAAGAACAGAACATAGGCTCCCTAACGGAACCCAACATGATTAAATTGTCCAGCACTCTTCCAACTCACATAAAATCTCGATACATTGATCTGTTTAAAGAGTTTAAAGATGTTTTTGCCTGGGCATACACAGATCTAAAGTCTTACAATACTAGCATTATTTAGCACAAGATTCCCTTGAAGTTAAATCAAAAGCCCTTCAAACAAAAACTGAGGAGAATAAACCCACTTTTATTACCTTTAGTTAGAGCCGAAATTGAAAAGATGCATGATGCTGGCATTATAGTACCTGTTAGGTTTTCAGAATGGGTATCAAACTTAGTTTTTGTTAGGAAAAAGACAGGGGGAGATCAGGCTCTGTATTGACTTCAGAAATTTAAATAGAGCCTCCTTGAAAGACAACTACCCCTTACCCAAAATGGACCATATACTTCAGAAGGTAGTTGGGTCAAAAAGGATTTCCCTCTTAGATTGGTTCTCAGGTTACAACCAGGTGTTAGTGCTCCCAAGTGATCAAATCAAAACTGCTTTTACCACACCTTGGGGCACCTTTATGTATGTCAAAATGCATTTCGGATTAATGAATGCAGGGGCCACCTTCCAAAGGGCCATGGACATAGCCTTTTATGAAGACATTGGCTATTTCATAATCATTTACCTTGATGACATAACCGTTTTCTCAAAAACTGATGAAGAACATTTGATTCACCTAAGAAAAGTTTTTGAGAAGTGTAGGAAATTTGGCTTGTCATTGAATCCCAAGAAAACACTCTTTGGTCTCCAAGAAGGTAAACTTCTTGGCCACATAATTTTGGAAGAGGGAATCAAAATAGACCCTACAAGGATAGATGGCATATTGCAGATCAACCATCCAAGGAGCCTCAAAGAATTGCAATCTTTCATCGGAAAGATTAATTTTCTAAGGAGGTTTATTCCTAACCTTGCTGAGCTATTAAAAAACATTACAAACATGCTTAAGAAAGATGTAGGTGTAAAATGGACTTTACCAACTAAACAATCATTCGAACTGGTCAAACAAGCTCTTACTCAAACACCGGTCCCGATTAGTCCAAATTTCACCAAAGACTTTTATATATTTTCTTTTACATATAAACATACAATAGCTGCAGTATTACTTCAAAAGAATGATTCAGGGCAAGAACAACAAATATCCTTTTTTAGTAGGGCCTTAAGAGATGCTCCTCTCAAATATAACATCATGGAGAAGCAAGCCTTAGCATTGGTGAAAGCATTAAAAGACTTTAGGGTCTATATTTTACATTCTCACATAATTTCTTTTGTTCCACATACTGTTGTCAAGGACATTCTAAGTCAAGACCCTGATGGTAAAAGGGGAAAATGGATTGCAACTATTCTTGAATATGACTTAGAAATCAGGCCCACCAAACTAGTTAAAGGGAAAGGATTAGCAAAACTTATGGTTGAGTCTAACTTCCAAGCACTAGACATGAATATGGTAGATGTGTTGGAAGAAATAGAAGAATCTGATGCTCCTTTTATTGAAGAAACATTTCTAAATTCTCCTTGGTATGCTGACATTATTTATGTGCTTTTATATCTAAATGCCCCTCCTTCTTTGTCTAAAACTAAAGCTAGATTCTTGAAACAGAAAGCTTTGAGTTTTTTCATATTAGATGGAGTATTATATTGGAAAAATGCTGTTGGAATTTTGCTTAAATGTTTACTTGAAGATGATGCAGGAAAAATCATGCATGAATTGCATGACGGAGAATGTGGAGGACACCTCTACTAGAAGGCCACCGCGAACAAAATCCTTAGATCTAGTTACTATTGGCCTACCCTTTTCCCAGACACTCAAAAGTTGGTCATGTCTTGCCATAAGTGTCAAATCTTTGATGGAAAAAGGAAACTTCTTCCCTTACCCTTACATCCTATTAGAGTTGAGGCACCTTTTCAACAATGGGGTTTAGACTTCATTGGGGAAATTCACCCATCCTCCTCAGCTCAACATAAGTGGATCCTCACAGCTACTGACTTCTTTACCAAGTGGATAGAAGCTATACCCTCCAGAAATGCTAATGACTCTGTCATTATCAAGTTCCTTGAAACAAATATCCTATCCAGATTTGGTTGTCCCAGCAAAATCATAACTGACAATGCTGCTTCTTTTAAATCTAAGAAGATGGTTGATTTCTGCTACAAATACCACATAACCTTGGGCCATTCCACTGCTTACTATCCCCAAGGAAATGGATTAGCTGAATCTTCCAACAAGAGCCTCATCAATATCATTAAAAATTTGTTGGAACAAAATCAGAAATCATGGCACAGTAAGCTGGTTCATGCCCTATGGGCTGATAGGCTAACTACAAAGAAATCAATAAACATGTCCCCCTATCAGCTAGTCTATGGCATGGATGCAGTCTTTCCCACCTCTTTGGGAGTGCCAGCCATGAAGCTCCTTCAAGCAGTATAGATTGAGGAGAATGATATGCAGAGAAGAATCAACCAAACAATCCATTTACAGCAGACTAGAGAGGAAGTCTATGAAAGAACACAGTTAGTCCAAGAAAATATGAAGAAGCTATTTGATTAAAGGACTAAGGCAAACAATTTCCAAGTTGGAAATGTTGTTCTTAAGTGGGATTCAAGAAAAGAAGAGAAGGGAAAACATGGAAAATTTGAGAACTTGTGGAAAGGGCCCTATATTATTCATGCTGAGAGGGGTCACAATGCATTTTTCTTGAAAGAATTGAATGGAGAAGGTCTATATGGAGGTCCTGTCAATGGTAGGATGCTCAAGCATTACTTCTGTCAAGAATCTTAAGTTTCAAAGCATTTTATTTTTTCATTATAAACATCATAGTCTAACCATTGCATTCAAAGTTAGAAAAATCAAAAATACAAAAACAAAGAAAGAAAGAAAAGAGGGCAGATTGTAAAAACAATAAAGGTATAGCCCCATACCGAAAAAGAGAAACAAATCTGAAAGTGTGCAAGCTCAAATGCCACTCCTACAAAACACACTTCTAGTTAGTCAAACAGCCTAATCTTGACTAATTAGTTTTAAATTTTCTGCTGATAGGATAGTGAATTCGATTTGCCAAACTGTCTAATCTTGGCTTATCAGTAGGTAGATTAGGATAGAAATTAAAGGTTCAAACATGTTTAAAATCTGAACCTAAGTTTCCAAAGAGAGATGACTCAAATCTGTTGTATTTTCTGAGTGAAAAAAGATGTAAATCTGGTTCTAATTAACTCAAAATCTGAACCAAAAAGAAAGGAAGAAACAGCTCAAATAAGAGTCGAAACAGAGTTGTAAAAGGATGAAGAAGTGCTATGAATTTTCAGATCTTAAGCCTTCCATTTTGATTTAATTTTCTGCAAAAACAAATGTCTCTGTGCAGCTTGTATTTTATGTCATAGATCACAGCAATTCGAACAACTTAATCCTGACTTGACTGTTTTTAAATTTCTGTTGTAGAATTTAGAGAATAAAATCTGATTGGACAGTTTAATCCCAACAGATAGTATATTAGGTAGAGAATTATATGGATTCAACTGTTTAATCTGAATCCATGGAGAAATAAGGAGTAGAAATAGATTAGATTTTTGCTTTCAAAAAGAATAAAATGTTGTAAGAGAGTTTGCCAATCCAAGTGCACTCTAATGAAGGAAAAAATGCTAGATCATGTAGGATTGGGTAGGTAGAAAGTTGTATTGATGAAAATCCATTGTTTTCATGGTTGCTAATATGTTTTCAGAAGATCATCCTAGCAAAGGAAGAGCAGCCCAATGGATTAGGCACAGGTCAGCCCCCCAGAAAGTACAATGGATGAGGCAACTGATCAGCCTCCCAGAGAATGCAAGTCTGAAGTTCTTGATGCCTTCAAGTAGGCACCATCCCCAAGTGGAGCCACTGTTAGCCACCTATAATATTTTTTATACCAAAAGGTGGCTAAGAATGTTTGAGCCTTCAAGGAACAAATTTCATTACTAAAAATTGTTGGCTCTTGAAGACTCTTGAAGGCCTCCTGCCTTTCCTCTGTCCAAAACTTCACTAATACTCCCATTTTACTCTTATAAATCCTGCTGATTTCCAAGCCAGAATACTGCTGCAAAGTCATCATTTTCCCCTTCTCCCAATTAAAACTAACCTCCATTTTCTTCCCCTATTTTTCCATAAAATTCCTCTATTTTTTCATGAGTTCTCTTCTTCCACTCATGAAAATCACTTTCCCATAGTTGAAAACCCATTTTTTAACTATACCGAAACCCTTGAAACCCTTTGAAAACGTTGAAAAATCAATAAAAATTCATATTTTATACAAGCTTTAGCCCCCTTGGGCTAAGTTTCTACAAAACCACTCCACCCACATGCCTCTGCCCTAGAACCACATGCTAAGTCCCTCACAGTGCTTATCGCATCGCAAGATTCAAGAGCGTAGGTTTATGGTTGTTTAAAAAATTGCGATATGCGATTAGCCCCTCCTCTTTAACCCCAGGGTCATATCATTCTCCATGCGCCCTAAGGCCCCGCAATCGGGCGCCATGCCATTTTATATTTCCTCTGCCCAAAGTTTAAAACCTTTGGGTATATATTAAAACTCGTCGGTTTATTATATTTTATACCTCCGCTGGTCCAAAGTTCAAAGCAATCTCCACCGTCGATCTGTTCTATAGATCGACGGTGCGGAGTTCATCTCCCTGTGGTCCCTACCGCCCATAAACCGATTGCCCAAAACTGGCGGTATCCATCGCACCGCCTTTTGGGCAACGGTGGTTTTTTCCCGATGGCCAGCGATTCCATACAACGGTTGACACGCGTCCCCTGTACCTTTTTCAAAACCGCCGTCCATCGCGCATAACCGTCGTCCATTGCGCATTATCATTTGGACCAGGACACCCAACGATATTGTTGTGCGTCGTCCGATCTGGGCCCCCTCATCCAACGGTGATCGCTTGCCGAAGCTGTCCGATGGTTAAAAAATATGCACACACAATATCCGGGCTATCGTACATGCGGCAACGACATCTCCGCCGTCGATCTGATCTGTAGATCGACGACCCACATCTCATCGCCCGACCTCTCTGTTTGACTTTCACACCTCCAATCCCGACCGTCGATCTCTGCGTGATCGACGGCTCAGATTCATCCTACTCCCCTGCCTCCTCGTTCAATCTCGACCGTCGATCTCTGCACGATCGACGGCTCAAATTTAATTTTTCTTTCGCCCGTTCTACGATCTCTCCCGATCAATCCTGACCGTTGGATGATGCCATCCAACGGCCCCACTATCTTCACACGCCTTCCGATGCAGTTAACCTATAAAAGCAGGATTTTTTAATAGTTCTTGTATTTTGCAGGGTTTTAAATCATTTTCTCGCGATTTTCAAAGAAAATTCAGAGGCGAAGGGTGACAACCCTCCCATTTTCGATTCATCAAAGGAAATCATCCACAAGGTGGAAATACCCATTTCCTCAGTGTTTCCTCAGGCATGGGTGCCTTATAAACCCTACGCAGCCCTGCACATCAGCAAGAAAGCCATAAATTGGCACAGTCAAAGAGTATCAGTGTCGAAGACCAAATGAACCAGAACAGGGGATTAATCGACTGTTTAGGGGGAATTATGGCCAAGGATGATCATTACAAACCTAATCCCCATTTTAAAACAGAGTTTAACGAAAAATCAGAAGTGTTTTATCCGACAGAAAGCCCCATCGCCTTAGTTAAAAGCGAATCAATTCTTCTCAACTACCACAAAGACACCTGTGCCTCAAAGAAATCAAATACAGGCCGAAGTTATTGCATGAAATTAGATATTCACCTTCAGCACAGCCAGAAAGTTACTTCTGCAAGGAAATAAATGCAGAAATATCTGTAGAGTAACTCCAGACATAACACAGAGCCTCAAAGGTCAACAAAAGCTCCCACCGAGCTTAATCTTTATGTGAAAACATTTAATACAGAAGACACCTATGTAAGTTTCTCATTGAGCCCCTCAAAAGGCCAAGAAGTCTTGAATCTGTATTAATTACCTTAGGAGATCTTTTATCAGATCTCACCTCCTCATCCTTCTATAAATACTTTTGTAGAAGATGAGAAGTTGTTGGTTGGTTGTTGTTTGATCACAAGCTGTAATATTGAAACTCTCTGAAATCAATACATAGTCCTTTGAAGTTGAAGAACAAATTGAAGTTTTGGAGATCTTGAAGATGTTGTTGCATGTTTGTCCCTGAGAAGGCTCTATCATTGGATTCATGAGCTTGGCTACTGGTGAAGTATTCTGAACTGTTTCATTTTTTTTCCTTGTTTTCATTATGTTCCATAATTTCTCACTACAGTAGGATAGAAAGTATTAGGCTAAGAAATGACTCCTGGAAGCACCTTAGACCTGTTCATCCTTCACTGTTTTATGTTTTCTTCTGTTGAAGTATTTTAGAGGCTTAATCTTTCTCTTTATTCTTCATGCTTGTTTACTTCCTTAATAGTTTGGAAAGTTGGTTTCAGCATGATTTATGGTTCTCCCTGTTTGTATGTTGCCACTTTAAAACTGTTATTGAAGTCTCCCTTTGAAGTCCTTTGCTTACAGTGAATCAGAGAGGTCTGTTTTGATCTTGCCCTTTGTTCTCACTTAAACAGTTGGCTTAAAGGTTGTTATAATTATGATCATAGATGTTTTTAGGTGCTCCCTCTTCTATGACTGTGATTATCAGTAAATCTTATATGTTTTCTAAAGTCCTTTAGAATAAAATCTTTGAGGAAATAGGGTGTTCCCCAAATCTTAGATTTTACTTTGAAAGTTGTTTTGAAATCATTGTTTGCTTAAAGGTGTGATTTGTAGAATTTATGGTTAGCCCTGTCTATCAAAGAACTCTTTATTGTTTCAAATTATGCTTTCAAATTCCCTTTGTTGAGAATTAAAACTCTCTTTCCAAATCATTAATGTTCATTCCATTCCAAAAACAAAAGGATCTTGTGGCCAAGTTAGATTTGCCCTTTTGATATCCCATATCCTTTGATTAGTGTGTTATGACCTTTTCTTGACTCCATTGCCCAATGAAACAGATATTTTATTGTCCTATATATCTTTCCTAGACCTTTTATTTTCTGCTATATCAATTCAATCCAACCAAACAAACAAACACCTGCACTTAATAACTAGTCTAAAACCACTACTCTAAGCACACAAGATAAACCTTTGCAAACAAACTTTGAGAGATCCCTCTCTGAGAGCAGGAGGACTAGATCCTGTAACTCTAAAGATTGGTTCTGATGTTGCCTTGTCTTTTGATTTTCCAAACTATCAAAACACGGGACACCAACATAATGTATCTGGGGAAGCTACGATGAAGACCAAAAGCTAGGGACTTTGTACCAATCTAAGTCTCTGGTGAATAAATTGTTCCTGTGGAAAAATTTGTATAACCTGAGAATGAAGGATGGAGACTCAGTGACAGAGCACCTGAACGCCTTCAATATTGTGGTAAGTCAATTATCATCCATTGATATTAAAATCTCATATGAAGATAAGTGTATCAGTTTGTTGTGTTCTCTACCATATTCATGGGACAGTCTGGTTATTGCAATAGGTAGCAATACAACTACCTTGAATTTTGATGACATTATCTCAACCTTGCTATCGGAGGAAATGAGACGGATAAATATGGAGGGTCAGAATGGAGATGCCTTATTTGTATGAGGAAGGTCCCAAAACAGAAACAAGAATAAGGTTTCAAGTGGGAGATCTAAATCTAGAGTGAGATCTAAATCTCCTGGAAATTTTGTAAAGGTGTGTTGGAAATTCGAAAAGGAAGGGCACTACAAAAAGGACTGCAGATCTAAAGCTCCTAAGAAAGGAAAGGGATATGATGATGCTCCTTCTGCAGAGGAAAAAACCACCTTGAATGAAGGTGGGGATGTGTATTTGGCTTCTTCTTCAAATACACATGTAGATAATGAGTCATGGTTGATTGACTCAGGTGCATCCTTTCACTTCACTCCCCATAGGGAGTGGTTCTGAAAGTATGATAAATATGATGGTGGGGATGTTTTCTTAGGGGATGATAGGAAGGCCAAAATCGTCGAACGTGGAAAATTTAAGCTAAAGCTACAAGGTGGAAGGATTAAAACACTTCCTGGTGTTCTGCACATTCCTGCATTGGCCAAAAATCTGATTTCTGTAAGCAAGATGGATGATGCAGGTGTAAAAACAGTGTTCGAGAAAGATACCTGTAATATGGTTCGGGGAGCACTGGTATTAATGAGGGGAGTTCGGATTGGAACTCTGTACAAGCTTTAGGGTAGCACTGTTATTGATGGGTGCAACAATTCTGTGGTTCCCGAGAGTGAAGCGGAAATCCTAACAGTCTCTGGAGAAAAGACCATTCTATGGCATCAAAGGCTTAGACATATTGGAGAGAAGGGCCTTCGGATACTGCATGAAAATGGTATGGTAGAAGGTATGTCTAATAGTTCTCTGGATTTCAATTTCTGTGAACATTGTGTATATGGGAGGAAAAACCGGGTGAGTTTTCCTTCTGGTGCTAAGAGGGCGAACAAGATATTAGAGTTTCTTCACAGTGATGTGTTTGGACCTGTGTCGGTTCCATCATTGGGTAAGTCTGTGTACTATGTTTCATTCATAGATGACTTCTCAAGGAATACATGGATATATTTCTTGAGGAAGAAATCTAAAGTCTTTGACAGATTCAAATAATTTAAGGCTCTTGTGGAAAACCATATAGAGAAGAAGATAAAGGTGTTGAGGACAAATAATGGTGGGGAGTTCTGCAAGAAGGAATTTGAAGAGTACTGTAAGAAGTGTGGTAGAGCACGGCATAAGACTACTCCATACACACCTCAAAAAACGGAGTTACGGAAAGAATGAACAGAACGCTGATGGAAAAGGAAAGAAGAATTCTCAGTGGTACCGGGTTACGATAAGAATTCTGAGCAGAGGTGGTGGAGACTGCATGTTACTTGGTTAACAGATCACCTTCATCAGTGTTGGAGGATAAGACTCCACATGAGGTATGGACTGGTAAGAAACCCTCTCTTTCACATCTGAGGGTATTTGGATGCGATGCATATGCACATGTTCCAAAGGAGAAAAGGACCAAGTTGGATAATAAATCTGAAAGGTGCATCTTATTGGGTATAAGGATGGTTTAAAGGGTTACAAGATTTGGAACCCGAAAACAAGGAAGGTTGTGTACAGCCGAGATGTGGTGTTTAGAGAGGTGAAATATGTTGTTAAACATGAAGTCCTACAAAAGGAACCTGAGAAGATAGAGTTTGAGCTAAAGGAGGATGAATCAGACTCTACAACAGAAGAAGACTCAGAAGAGGAAGAGCCACAAAATCTAGTTGTGAGAAGATCAGTTCGGGAAAGAAGAAAACCATAAAGGTATAGTCCATATGCTTTTTGTTCAAGTTTTTCCTTAATTATAACTGATGATGATCCCAAAACTATCAGGGAGGCAGTAGATTCAGAGGATGGAAAAATCTAGAAGGAGGCCATGGTTGATGAAATGGAATCCTTGCACAAAAATGAGGCATGGGATCTGGTGGAGTTGACGGCTGGAAGGAAGCCCATCGAGAGCAATGGGTGTTTAAGAAGAAGATGAATGTAGAAGACAAGGTGGAGAAATACAAAGCTCGATTAGTAGCAAAAGGTTATTCTCAGGTGCCGGGAATTGATTTTGGTGATATTTTTTCTCCTTTTCTATTGCATTTTATTTTGAGGTATAATAGATGGATGTGAAGACAGCATTTCTTCACAGGGATCTGGAAGAGGAGATCTACATGAAGCAACCTGAAGGATTTATGGTGAAGGGTAAGAAAGACCTAGTATGCAGGTTAAAGAAGTCTCTGTATGGGTTAAAATAGTCACCAAGGATGCGGTATCATAAATTTGATACCTATATATGGGGACTTGGCTTCACCAGAAGCAAGGAGGATCACTGTATTTATTTTAAATTAATTAGTGACCATGTTATTTATTTAGTCTTGTATGTGGATGATATGTTGTTGATTGGAAATGATAAAGAAATTATCCAAGATTTGAAGACCCAACTGTTCTCCAAATTCGACATGAAGGATCTTGGTGCTGCAAACTATATTTTGGGCATGGAAATTAAGAGAGATCGGGCAAAGAGGAAGCTTTGGTTAAACCATAGGAAGTATGTCGAGATTATATTGCATAGGTTCAATATTCAGGATAGTAGACCGGTGAATGTTCCAATTCTTGTAGGTGTAAAGTTGTCTGTTGAATAGTGTCCCAAGACACAAGAAGAGGAGGAGGATATGTCCCGTGTTCCATATGCAAGTGCAGTGGGTAGCCTGATGTATGCAATGGTTTGTACTAGACCAAACATTGCACATGCAGTGGGAGTATTGAGTAGGTTTATTTCAAACCCAGGGAAGGAGCATTGGACAGCAATGAAGTGGGTTTTCAGATATTTGTGTGGCACTAGTGATTATGGCTTGTGCTACCAGGGAAGACCAGGATTGGAAAGAGTGTTGGACATTCGTGGTTTTTTTGATGCAGACTGGGCTGGAGATTTGGACCAAAGAAGATCTACAAGTGGGTATGTGTTTAGCCTTTTTGGAGGTGCAGTCAGTTGGATGAGTAAAAGAAATTCTGTAGTGGCTCTTTCAACTACAGAGGCAGAATACATGGCAACCACTCATGCAAGCAAGGAAGCAGTTTGGTTGCAGAGATTGTGTTCAAGTATGGGGTTAGTGCAGCAAGCTATAAGGATATACTGTGATGGCCAAAGTGCAATTTTCTTGGCTAAGAACCCTGCTTATCATTCAAATACAAAGCACATTGATGTTCAATATCACTTTGTGAGAGATATGGTTGAAGCTAAAAGGGTGTTGCTGGTAAAGGTGGACACTTTGAAGAATGTTGCAGATGTATTGACGAAGTCTGTGAGCACTCAGAAGTTCTCTTGGTGTAGAGAAACAATGGGTGTTGCATAGTCAGGCTAATGATTAATCTCTCTTGTGGCCCCCTACGGAAAGAAAACAAGAAGTGGGAGAATGTTGGGTATGTGTTATATTCTTTCCACGACTAGTCACACGCAGGGGGGTCACAGGGGGGGCAACAGTTCTCCATGTACATTGTGTCGGGCGAAACATGGGGATCGTAGGGGGGGCGGCAGTCCCCCCCCCACCCCCTGTCCGAGGTTCGAGGCAGCGCCCTGGGAAAAAAAAAAATTGGACCCTATTTTCGGTGGGCGGACCAGCCCATGGTTTTGTGCATGGGTTTTCACATTGTTTTGGGGCATGATGGTTTTCGGCCCCTGGTATTTTGTAGATCCGGTCAAGGAAACTATGGTTATGTTCTAATCCACGTTTAATAGACTGGGTTTTATGTATGCTTCGCCATGTATATATATGTGTTGTAACACTAAAATGAATATAATGAAAAATAATGTTGTTCGTCTTGATTTGGGATCAAGGGGAAAATCTATGTGTATATATGTTTTATGTTTTATTCTCTCGCTATTGTTTATTTTTTGTTTTTAATATTCATTTTTAGATAATTTATGTACAGGGTTACAACATACAAGACCTTAGGAGTGTCCTCCAAGTTTAAAGTTTGCAAGGGTAACAAAGAATTAAAAAGAAAGATCACATCTCTAGAGGTGCAAAATATTTTTACAAATTTTGGATCCCTCTTAATTTATTATAGATCCAAAGTTAAGATGGATCTAATTTGATTCTTAATATGCTATGTACCAACTCTCATTATGGAAGAAAATACACCTCCCTTGAAATGTTTAACCACCACAAGCCAAGAGAAATAAAATTCCTAAAGGTGCAATCATTTTATCAAATATGGATACTTACCACCGAGTGATAAATCTAGATTTAATATGGATCGACATGGTTCTTAGTATGCCATGCATTAACATCATGTTTAGCACGAATCAAATTACACATATCCCTCATATTGAGCAACACACCATTAAAATATTTGAACCAAGATCCATCTTAACTCCCCATGCATCATGGATCGAGAAGGATCAAATCCCTAGAGATGCAAAAAAAATCCTCAAATATCAAAGTTAAAATGAATCTATAATGGTTCTTAATATGCCCCATGTAAACTCCATGTTGAATATATAATAAATTACACCTTTTTTTAATCAAGCAACACATTAATGGAATATTTTAACCACAATCAATTCAATGAAAGTGCATATCTTTCCTCGAATATTGATCCCTCTCGACACATGATACATGTAAAGCTAAAATGGATTTACATGAGTTCTCAATATGTTATGGAAAGAATTACACCACCATAAAAGTAAGAAAAACATCATTCAAATGTTTTAAAGATTAATATACATGTGTGTGTGTGTGTGTGTGTGTGTGTGTGTGTGTGTGTGTGTAAAGAAACATTTTTATTTCTATTTCAATGTTTTTTTCTTAATATTTTTTAAAATACCACTTGCCAATTTCAAATCAAGAATGTTATGAATTATGCATCCACTTCATAAGAGGAAGTAAAAAAATTATGTTACCTTCAATTACTCTCTTCGTCTACATGTATAAAGTTTATATAAAATTCTAGGTTGGTTAAATCCTTTTGCACAATTTAATTTAGAAATCCTCGCACTAATCATTTTGGAATATTCTTATTAGTAGTCATGAATTTAAGATTTATAGTTGACTCAAAATCACTTATTCCATTCTCATTAAATTAATTAATTGAAAAAAACGTCATGACGTGTCATATGAAATGAATTATTCAGTCAGGGGTCCAGGTGCTAGGTATAAATCAGGAATTGTTAAGGTTGGTTGAATTTTTGTGCTTTGTAGGGTTTGGATTGGTCCTTGGGTGGTTAAAATTGGGGGTTTTGAAGGAGTGGGGTGGTCACATCCTCTTAGATACTCCCAAGTCTTGGTCCTGGTTTGTGTAGTTGTAGGTTCAAAGGTTAATGGCATCGAGTCTAGTGAGGAGATAACAGCTCCTTCTCTATCAATTTCGAGGTCGAGTCTTGAGTCAGGTCCAATTACTTGGAGGGATTGTGTCAACCTAGCTTATTGTTTTCCTAGTCATTTCAGTTTTGGATCCAGTATGGTTTTACTCCCTTTGCAAGTAGAGGCTCATATAGAAAGTGTTCATTAGGGGAATTTTGAGGTCTAAAATGGACCTCCTAAGGAAATTATAAAATAATATTGGAAATAATAAAATAATATTTTATTACATCATCAAATTTTAGAGGGAAAAAAGAAAAAACTACTTTTTCAAGTTGTATTTTCAACTTATCTCCCCATGGGTATACTCAAATTCCGAGCAAGAACACTCGTTGGATGTAGAATTTGATTCCTCATCCAAGGAGTAACCATGTTGCATACTTTCAATGGAATCTACTACATGAAAAATGAGAAATACATGAAAAATGCGATTGCAATCATTTTTTTTCATGTATTTCTCATTTTTCATGTAGCAGGGTCCATCAAAAGTATGCAATATGGGTACTCCTTGGATGAGGAATTAAATTTTAGATCCAATGAGTATTCCTGCTCAAAATTTGAGTAAAACCTTAGGGAGATAAGTTGAAAAAAGTAGTTTTATTATTTTATTTTATGTTAATATTTTTACCATTTTACCCAAAAAATGGTGAATCATCCCCCATGGTTGATATCACCATCTTGAATCCTATTGGTTCTTATAAAGGTCATTTTGGTTGTACATTTTTCTTAGGAGGCCCATTTTAGGCCTTAAAATTTCTCTACTAGGGAATATGGTCATGCTACCACCATGGCACTGAGACAAAGGAGGAAGAGTAGAAGGGGAATTGGTTGTCATGCCATTCCAAGGGAACGTGGTGCTCGTCGTTTTTCCCACAATTCGGCCGTCGCATTTTTCAATGTTGTCCCTCAAAAACATGTAGAGAAATTCACAAGCTTGAGACAGACACTCGCATAAAGATACAATCACTTTCAAACTCTGAATTGATGATGACATGTCAACCTAGGTTCCTAACCCTGGGGATACCAAGGGAAAGAAGAAGCAATACCTCAATTCAGTAGTTCTCCATTGGTAAATGAATACCCTCGTGGCTTGGTCCTAAGGGATAACAAGTGGATAAGTACAACATCTTCGCTTCTCTAGAGGATGTCAAGAGAATGTTGAGAAATCAAATGTTCTATTTAGATAGATTTTAATCTCGGTTAGCTCATATTGAGAGTCATATTCCATGTGATTCTGATGGAGGGGACTTGATGGAACCTCCTAGATCTAGTGCAAGGTTTCCGGCTAATATTTCTTTGTCCGACAATGATGAAAAAATGTAATAGGTTACAGTGTGACAGGGGAACTCTTTTTGTTGCCTATCGGCGAGTCAAGTTAGGCATATGGATTCTCTATCCGCCTCTAGTTTTCCTGGTGGCTTATCTGGTTCATGTTTAGTTCATGCTCTGGTTTTTCTTGGTTTGCAATCTTTGGGTTAAGTTTTTCTTTGACTATGCACCCAGGTTTCAACTCTTATCTATGTTTTTGTTTGTGGATATAGTCGGAGTGTCCCTTTTGATGTTAAATACTTGAACTCTTATGGTTTTACACATGTGGTACTCTAGAAAATTTTGTATTCTATTCCATGTTTGTAACTGACGAAATCTGGAGAATTGGGGCTTTAATATTTGTAGTTCTTAATCTCCCTTGTTAAAGGGGTTTGTGGGGTTCTGCTAAGGATCTTTGAATCCTCCAACAACAGTTTGAATATCTGTGTAAACTCGTATATTTCATATTTTCAGTAATATAAATGCATCATCTTACAAATAAAAATGAATTATGGTTTTTTGGGCATCTTGTATTGGTAAGTCATCGTACTAGCCCATAGTATTGTAACAAAATATATTTACACATTGGAAATCTCGATATATATATATATATATATATATATATATATATATATATATATATATATTAAAATAAATTTATAATTTAGTTAATTTTTATGAATTTTTTCTAATTTTGATATTGTGTGATGTATCATGAAGTAATATTTATGTGATTGCACTATTTGAATTTTATTTTTAAGAAATGGGTAAATAAGATTATATTAATAAAGATGGAATTCGGCCCATAAATGTTACAATTCTTCTAAGAGCAAGAGCTATCAAAATTTCATAATATTTGGGATTGAACACGTAGGATCAACCCAAAAACCTTGCACGAAAACTCCTCAAAACAAAATATTTATTCCCATTCCAACTGAAAACTTTTCAGAAGACCCCCAAAATCTAGATATATTTGTATCCCATTCTCAACTTGGTGTCATTTTAGCTTTGAATGGCTTATTGTTATCCTTACAAAATTTCTTTTCATTTTTTTCCCTCTTGGGTCGAACCTAAGCTTTTTGAAGATCTAACGTCAGCATTCTTTGAATGGCCTCTACTTCCATATTCATTATTTTGACCCAATGAAGGCTCTTGCTGATCCAGGGTCAATTCTTGATACCCTTAACCAAGACCTTTTACTTCGACTAATAAATAGAATTGCATTTAATTAAGACGTTAATGAACATAAATGAATAAGTGTGCGTTGTAAGAAGAGGAACATAAATATGACAAGATCATCAATCATAAGAACACGTCATTTGATGACGAAGTTCATCCAGGAGGGACTACATCTCCGGGCCTCGGTGTCAAGATGGTGTTGGCCGCTGCATTATGTGTTGTAAGAAGAAGATGTACATGGATGTGTTTCCCTATGACATACAAGGAAAATTTTCCCTCACACAAGAGTGGCTTGACTTCTTTAATAGATGTTCCACTTCGGAACTCTCATACATAAAGAAAGACTCCTATTAGTATGACCATAGCTGACATGTAATAAATAAGAGTATCCCTCCAATCCTGGAAAACAAGGGATCTCAACAATACACATATGAAAATGAGCATCCCTCCAATGTGGTATTAAAGGGATCCCATACATGACACAAATCCATAGCTGAAAGTACATAAATAACAACAAAAGGCAAGATCCCATGACTCATGTATCAACCGGGATCTGCAAGACATAATGCATCTCAAAGAGAAATAAATGAAGAAGTACATGGAATCCACATCATATACCTCATGTTTCCATTTGTTGAAGGTTGAGTTGCTCTGCGGCTAAATCTGAAAACACCATCAATCTTGTGGCATCGAAAAAGGTGAAAACGACTGCTCACTTGTGGAAATCTGACACCTGCATAACCCACTTCCAAAAGTGGCTGAAAAATTAAAAACTCAGATGAAGAAAATGAGCATGCCATCAGACTCATGGCATCGAGTAGTGCAGAAACAACATAAAATTTGTCCCATTTGGAAAAAGTCAAAATTTTGCCCTCCTGAAAGTTGGCCTCAATCAAGGTTCCGTCTGCCTCTTTTCTGGCTCATGGTTCCACATGGATTGCAATAAAAAAATAATAAACCTGGAAAACCGTGTGCGCTCTCCGCTCCTCCATGGCCTAGGCACATTGGTGAAATGATGGGTTTATATTAAAAATTGCAGGCGGAGTTTACAAGTTAAAGGCCATTGGCCTTGTGGTAAAAGAGGTGATTTGTTAAGGAGAGGTCGGGGAATCAAATCTCGCTTCTCCACAGAATCTGCACATGTGTTTGGGCGTGGTTTATTTTTTAACACATATAACAAAAAAAATTAAATTTTGGTATGGGTCGGGTCCGCATTGGGCGGCCCGCCCAACCAAGTTGCATACAGTGGCTAACATATATATATAACATATATGTTTTTAAAATTGTTATATGTCATATCATATGTGGAATGGCCGATGGCAGGGGCGACGGGGTTGACAACCCACCCCCCAAACTTTAAGGAGTTGTCTACCCAGGCAGCGAAATATCCCGGACGGCAGAAAACTGCCGGAATCCGATAAAATAAAATTCAAAAAATCAAGTAGTTGGAGTGCTTGGAATCCATTTTTGATAGTGGAAGTGGATTCAACACTATCAAAAACCCTTAGGGAACTCAAAATACTAAATTTTAAATACTGTAAACAAGATTCTGGGCAAATCTTTGCCGGATTTTTTGAAAATCATTTCCGGATTCTGGGCCATTTCGCTACCTCTTTAGACTACGCGAAACTTTAATATGGTTTTCCCGGATGCATGGGGTCTGGCTGGGGTCATGGTCTGCCCGCCCTTTTTTTTTTAATATATTTTTGTTTTTGAAAATTCGGTTTTTTATCGTAGGAGTCATTTTAAGGAGGCCACAAATTCGCCCAGAATCTGGCCTGAGCTTGCCGGAATCAGGTGGCTGGGAAAAATCAAATTTGTGCCTTCCTTAAGGCTGCCCAGACACCAAGTCAACCCAAAACTTTGACTGCTTTTAACTCCTTCATACGGACTCTGAATTGAATGTCGTCTGCGTCGTTGGAATTAGAAAGACGATATCTACAACATGAACCTGGTTCGAGAGATTTTTGAACACTTTGATTTTTGAGCCCTTTGTGATGAGCCACTTGTACTTGTACGTGTTTAATCCACCTAGATTACTTGCGCTTCATCCTGATCAGCCCAAGAGGAAGCATTTTCAAACTTATTTTCTAGAGAAACACACTCAGAGGATTTCAAATTTGAGGCAAAATTCTTGCCCTTGTTCAAAAGTGAATGTTCAACCCCATAAGTTTTTTTTTCAAAAGGATTCTCTGAAGAAAGATTTGGATTGCCAGCTTTCATTGAGGTGTTGGAAACCTCCATACCACTCCCTATTTCCACTTCATTTTTTTGTTGAAAATCCTTGATCTTTGTGAATATCAATCTTGAGCTCTAGAAATATTTTATCTTTTTTCAAATGGACCTCATTACAAAGAACTAGAGGAGGAACCTCCTTATAGATTATATAATGATCTAAACTGGTGCCCTCCCACCATATTGGTTTTTTATTATTTTTCTTTGCATTGCTCTTCCCTATTTTGGAGTAGTTTTTAAAGGAATGCCCAGTATCATAACAAGCTCTACAGCGAAAAGAAATATTTTTCATAATCTAATTTTGCACCTATAAATAGTCGAGTCCTATTAATTTAATTTTAGTAGGAATTCCTTTGATAAAAATCAATTTACACACAAATACGAGCATATGTGAGCTTCATATAGTATTTTGTGTCATTACATCGGCAATAGAATCTACCTAAGGCATTGCCAATTGTAGTCAATAAAGCAAGAATCCACATATGTAAAGGGAGGTTGGGGAGCCTTACCCAAACTGGCGCAATAGAGATTGAGTTCATAAGAGGGTCAAAGGAGGGAAACCATGGTTGTAAAAAGAGCCCTGCACTGCCCCATAAATACGAACCAAATTCAAATTTTAGAGCACGATCTTCAGCTTTGTCAAAGACAACAATAAAAAAACCTCTTGCCAGAGGGGTTAGCTATTCAAATCATTGAAGATTAAGAGATTCCACTGCTCAGAAATCCAAGAGTGAAGATCGACTAGACTAGGCCACAGGCCATTGAACCTGTAAATCAAATCAGGCCCCGAAAACAAATTTGATTCATTCAGAGCCTCAACCACTAAAGGGACCTCTATCGACTTCTCTTTGCAAACAAACAACCCAGAGGAAGAGGAACTAGAGGCTGAATTCACTATATTAGGAAAGGAGGAAAGAAACAGCCCAGATGAATAACTGTTAGTTGCAGATTTCAGAATGTCGCTAAAAGGGTGAAGATGTGCTGCTAAACGAGAGTCGTCTAGGCTAGATAGAGGAGCAGTACTTTTTTCAACAAATTTTGAAGCGATGGGCTTAATTAATCCAACCGAAATGGACGCGAAAGGAAAAGCAACACCATTATCAGAAATAACATTTGAACCAGAGGATGAAAATGTGCATGTAGCCATGGAGAAAGAAGAGCTCTTCCCCATTACAAAGAGTGAGGAGTTTATACTCGCCGACAAAGGAGGAAAGTATGAGGATTTGAGCAAAGCAGGGGACAAAGTGTCAAAAAAAGTCAAAAATCCAGGAACCATGGTAGCTAGAAGGTCCACCATCTGCAAAACATTGTGTAGGGAAAGAAAAGTGATCGACCAATGTCAAACTCTAGCTAACACAACAAAGGAAATCTGCAAGCATCGTCATAACCTCTCCCATTAAGATACTATTTGAATTTTAATTAAATTCTTATTGAAATAAAATCTACTTAATTAATTACTATTTTTCATTCCTTACCTAATTTAAAAAGATCAATTACTTAACTAATAATATAATTGATTTTAATTTTTTTTTAAATTAATTACTTACTAACAATATAATTGATTTTAATTTAATGTAAAATAATAATATTGTGATTAAATTTAATTTTGAAATTATTGTTGCAATTATCTTATTATAAAGAAAAAATTAAGTAAAATTGAAAAAAAAAAAACAAAAGGGAAAAATTCATTACTAGCTCTGCAAGGATCAACTTTTAACCTTCAACATTGTAATGAAAAGTTACTATGAAAAACAAACTATTGAAAATCAACATTGTAAACAAATGCAGAAAATGTATGAAGCCACAACAATGATGAAGTCTACATACAGTGAAAAGCATTGTTTATGCCATGAATATAATTTTTAATATGTTACATGTCACTTTCACACTCTCCTCCGAATCATGTACGCGGCTTCGAAAAGCATTGTTTATTGAGTCACTAGCGTTCTTGGTATCGTTCCATCAGTGCTCATTTAATCGCGAGTAGGTGTTGTTCATCAAGAAGTACTACATGGAAGAGTTTAACCCCACGCATAACCATCAACAAAAGGCGTACATAGGGGCTAATATTTCTTGGATATCTAAAATTCTTATTGCTCAATTAAGGACTAATTCTCATCAACTCCGTTGTGAAACAGGGCGCTATAAAAGGCAAAAAGAAATGTGGGAAGAAAGAGTATGTATTTTTTGCTCCTCTGGAAAAGTGGAAACAGAAAAACATTTTATTCTAGAATGTGAGGCCTTCAAAGACACCAGGGAAAACTAAGCAAAGATTTCACACACTCGGATAAGCTATTCAAAGAAAGAGTTAATTTTATAAGTTGGGAGCAGATCTATCAGAAACTTCAATAAAAGAAAAGGGTCAATACAAGAGCTGACAACTTATCTAATAGTTTATTTAGCCTGTGGACATTAAAAATTCTTTCTTTTTCTTTCAGTTAGTTGGACAAAGTCATTCTAGTCTCATTATAAAATTCAAAAATGAAGTAGTTAAAATAGTTCATTTTAGAGAACAGACTATCGTACTCAGACACTCAAAATACTAAAATTCAACAATTATAAAACAAGATTCTGATAAAATCTTTGCCTAATTTTTTTCAAAATCTCTCGAATTCTAGGCCATTCACATTTTCAACCAAAACATTTATCATATTTATCTGATTTCTGTCAAAATCTAAAAGTGCCTAATATTTTTTAATCTCTTCAATTGTTTGTATCAACAGGTTCCAGAGAATTTTTATTTTTTTCCATTTCATTATAAAAGAATGGAATTTCCACTTATATCCGATGTCTCTGTGCATGAGGTTTATGTTTTGATTTGATTTATATCATCTGCTTAATACCTGTTGCTCTCATATTAAGTCTACTGTTATTTTATTAATACTTGTTGCTCACATTCTAAGATTACTCACATATTAAGTTGGACATGAAATGAAGGTGTAAATAAGGTTTAATGAAAAGTTTTAAAATTCCATGAATGTGTTAAACTGATTCACCCCCCGTCCCTCCCCCCTCTAAGTTTAACTAAGGGTTCAACAATTTCTTGATTAAAAACTCGGGGCAGCATAGACTACGTACGACCCACTCAATGACCTTTTCCGACACACTAGCTTTTCGAAACAATTTATTTATTTTAAAAATATAATAATTCATTTTTCTATTAAAATGAGAGGCGTAGAGTATGTATGTTTGGGTACATTTAACAGTTCAGGCAGATTTAACAGTTCCAGTGTTACAAACAAAAAGATTTCATATACAGGTTTAGTATCTAGTTTTTCTATAACCTTAAAATTGGATAATAATCATAATAATGTTTTTTATTATTATAATGTTTAAAATATAAATTTAAAACAAAATGCTCTATGTTATTAGACTAGCTATTAATTATAATTAGATTTAGAAGAAAAGAAAAAAAAATAGTATGGTATATTTTGGATATTTTCCAATCATATTTCATGGTGTAATTTTTGTTATGTTATTAGACAAGTATTTAATTATGATTACAGAGGATTTATTTTATATTTTTTGGGCACATTTTTTGGTCCAATTTGTTTGCTGCTTTAGTGTAATGATATGTTGTGGTGATCTTCCCTTACGTAATTGTATGGTTTTTATTATTATTTTTGGCATATTTTTTGGTCAAATTTGTTTGTAACTTTAGTGTAATGGTATGTTTTGGTGATTTTCCAGACCATGTAATTGTAAAGTTTAGATATTTTCAACGCATTTTTTTTAATCAAATTTTGTCGAACATTTCAATATAATTTGTAAATGGTATGTTTTGGAGATTTTATGGGCACGTTTTCTTATCAAATTTGTTTGAAATTGGAAATTTGGATTAAATGCTTAATCTCTAGTTTATGATTGAATATATGTTATGGAGATTTTTTTGGCCTATTTTTCTAATCAAATTTGTTTAAAGTTTATATGTAATGTAATTGTATTCTTTAAAGTTTTTCAGACATATTTTCTGATAAATTTGTTTGAAATGGAACAAAATTTTAATTGAAATAAATGTTTGATCTGTAATTTATAGTTTTCTAAATATCAAAATTTAACAAAAAGTTTAACTGTATTTAACTAGCAAATTGCCCCATGACAAGCAAATTGCCCATCAAATTTCATCCCTGCTTCCATGTGACCTCAGCCTGTGTAATCCAGAGGCCCAGCAGGTGTCTCAGATCCCTTGGGGGCAAATCTATTTCAGCCGACTCGTTGCCGAGCTTCCTGGTGGAAAAGGTGGGTAAAAACGAGCAACTCGGAGAGGCGGAGAAGTCGTATACCCAGGACCCGCCTGTTTTTCCCAAATCAAAAGAGGAACATTGAGGTTTTTGAGGCCATTTAGAGACAAAAATTGAACACTTCACAACCCTTTTAGGGTGTAGCTGGAAGGGAGAAGCTAAAATTATACGTTAGGAAAAATGTTAAATTTTATTCATATATGTTTTTTTTAATTAAATAATATAATAAAATGCCTAGTGAATTGTTGTTGGATAAATTGTTTGATATTCCTTGGTTGCTTTGTTCTTGTTTCTAAGATAGTTTTAGCCATTTATAGACTTCACAATACTCTTTTACATAAATACTAAAGTTTTTTCATATTTCTTTATGGAAGGGGTTACAAAATGTTATGGTGATTGGCAAAAGATATAATTGAATGAATCAATGGCATGTGCTTTGGTATAAAGGTGAGGGGAAAAAGATGCACTAGACAATTGGTGTGCAATAACTGATATTTAATGGGAGGAGGATAATATATTAATGTGTGAGGTTATGAGGTGATGGCTCAATGGGCACAATTTGTATAGTTTGCATTTACATTTGGCGTTATTGACATTAAAAGTTACCACTAAGATGGTTTTTTTCCTCCAGCTTGTGTAACAACCAAATCACTTGTCACTCAGATAGGTCGGCCTAGAAAGTTATTCCAATATGTGAATATGTAGGGGAAAATAATCATAGATCTCTGCAAGAGTTGATTCCATGAAGCCTCAAGGTCATGTGTATCTAGCATAATTCGATCTAATGGTGTTGTGAGATTATTAGTTTTTGGTACAAATGGATACGTGCCCGTTCATGAAGGTTTTGGCATGAGGTTTGGCATTGAGAATCCCTGTGCCCTCCAAACCCATTGGAGCAAGTATTCATTCTTCGAGATTTCTTTATTTGTACGAGATTAAATTCGATAAATTCCCAATCCATATAGCGATGATTCATATCATTTATGTCAATGCTCATGCCCCTAATGTCTAAAACTTGGCGACGAGAGCATTCTGAGTTGGTGAAGCTTTCTAAGAATTCTTGCCTCTTGCTTTTAAATTGGCCGTTGAAGATTACGATTTACACATGCCGCCAGGGTTCGAATTGCAATATGAACTTGGGAAAGATGTTAGGTAAATTCTTGGTTCCTTTAGATCTAGAGGCAACCCACAAGAGTTGGTTGTGTTCCACAATGGGTAGGTGTCTATTGGGAAAAAATCAACCAAAGACCTGAAGACGGGTCATTGGCATCACTTGAATGTGTAGGCAGAGCCCGACCCGAGGTTCATTTTCCAGTTTGACAGTGAGTCCGAGTGTTATCTGTAGGTCTTGCAGATTCAAGGAAATGTACATCAACAAATTTTCCACTGCAAGTTTAGCTGCGGCTAGAATACCAAATCATGGTTGGTGCTTTGACTCTTAGCACTCACCTCACTTATTCATTCATATATATTTCATTTTTTTTTGTTAAAATGAACCCTAGGAAACTACAACCTGGGACTAGCACTCAGTCTCATCCCTTCAAAACGCATGTATAATATTCTCAATTTTCCATCAATCAATTGAAATATTAGAGTTCTTACCTTTTCTTGCTTAGTAAACAAATAAAAGGGTGGAGGGACCCATAAACCCCATAGATTAATAAAATTCACTTTTGTTTTGTGAATGTGGGTTAGTAGATAGTAGATCGGCATCATGGAGTAGTGGAGCAGCTCATTAATGAAGGAAGAGTGGAGATGATGGAGAGATAATGAGGAAGATGATGGAGATAGTGGAGGAATAAAAGAAAGATCATAGAGCATTAATGATGCAGTGATGGAGGAAGTGGTGCATTAAATGCAGACATGATGGAGGGAGTGGAGATCAATTGCAGAGATCATGGAGAAACAACATAGTCTTCATGGAGACTAGTTGTGACATGTGCAGTGTAGTTATGAGGTGGGCCAAGGCTAGGGAAGGCTCACAACCATATAAGGAAGATGAGGGCAGCAAATAAAATCAGTTTGGAATTTGATATTGTATTGTCGTTTACATTTCTTTGCACGCTTCAACTGTTTAGCTAAATCTGTTGCGTTGTTTAGCAAACGGGTGTTCCCGAGCGAGAATCCCACCCTTACCCACAGGGGACTTTGAGTACCTACTCTGGGAAGGTTATTTTGAACAGCTATTCATCATCCGACATTGGTGTCACATTCAACCCCTCTCTTCTGCATATACGACTTCAGGAATTATGCAATCTTGTCTTAGGGTTTGAGAGGAGGAAGATAGTTTCTAGCATTTCAACTAGGAAACCGGTGGAGGATTCATCCTTTCACCTTGTGCTTCCGTTTCAGTCTTCTAGGAGCAGCATTGTGATATCTGGCATCAAGCCATCATATTACACCTCCATGCAGTAGCAGTTTTTTCACGAATTGTGTTGTCCAGTCAAGCAGATCTAAGGGAGGAAGGAAGTTCCAAGTATTTCAGCTTGGAATCCTGTGAGGGGTCTTTCCCTCATTTTGGTGAGATTATTTCTATTAGATGTGAGCTATATTTCATCATCTAGTAGCAGCGTCCTTGACAGCGCAGTCCATTCCAGTAGTTGTGCAGTTTGCAGCAGCAACTTGAGCCGAGGAAGGAGGAGCTAGATCTCAAGTTTCTAGCTTGAGAATCTAGAGAAGGGATCAGCCCTTCATGTATTGAGCTTATTAGGTGATATTGCAGCACTTAGATCATTAGTTCAGCCCCATCTCAACAGTTACCCAGAAGGAGTGTGTAAGTCAGCTAGCAGGGGTGCAGTTGGCAACCCAAAAAGGGCCGAAAATCCAAAGTTAAAATCTGGCCAAACCATTTCTGCGTTTTTCTAGGTTTTTTTAGTAGAGTCTGTGCTTAAAAGTCCAGATCTTTCTGAGCACTCCAACATCATCCCTCACATGGTTCTTCTTCATAGTAGCAGCAGTTCCCAGCAGCAGCAACAGTAGCAGTAGTAGCACAACATTTCCAGTGCTAATTTTCATTAGTGTATTTCAGCCACTTCTTGTTGGCTTGAGTGCATCTTCTGTGGAACATTGTGTACTTCATATTTGTTGTTGTTTATATTGATATGACTCGGCTATTTCTGCTCATAGTTATAATGTCTTGATGTAATTTTCAGTTGCAGCATATTTCCGGCATTTTCCAGATTTTAGTGCTATATTCCTGTTTTTCTTTATTTGGAATGTTGTAGATGTTCTATATTTCTGTCTTTTCCATTTTGGAATATTACAGCGTGTTATCCTAGTAGGACAGATAATGCCACTAATGGAACCCTGGTCGACGATTCACTCTATCAATTTCACCAATGAAATCAAAATTAGTGAATGACTTGCACCATCTTTCCATTGAAACATATTCCATATGGTAGGGTAGACCACAACGAGAATGGAACCATTTTGGATGACTTAACACAATAGACCTCAACCTCAATAGTGGATCATTGTCCACCTCAAAAGAAAATCAAAATATGCATGTTGTGATTTCCCTTTCAAATTCATGTCATCCAGGTGGGGCCTGCGACAAATAGATTGAAACCTTGGTGGATAGCCTAAAACTCCATAAACCTAATGATGAACAAGTACCTTATTAGCATTGGTTTTTATTTCACTTTCCACCTACGTGACAAATATTGGTTCAATTATGTTTATAGTCTAACTGGGTAGCAAAACGCAAGAGTGTAATATTGGGAGTATTCTATTTATGGAATTTGAATATTAAATACATGGAGTTTTGTATAATTTGAGTTGTTATACTTGTATATTTGAATTATTAAATCTGCATATTTTGAGATACATGAAACATGATAAGGAAAAACACAAAGTACACTTTTGTTTTGGGGATGGAAAGTACTATTTCATTTTGAAAATAATAATACAATTTATAAAGTTTTGTATTATGTAAATGTCCATTTTCACATTTGACTATACTATATATTTGTTTTTATATATTTTCTACGCCAACTAGTTTTAGGAATTTAATTTATTTAATAAAAATAAATGTAATTGATGAAAAGTAAAGAAGATATAGTGTTGTCAATTTAAATGTATTTATCCTTTAAGTTTTTCTTTATGGAAGGGTTGCATGAATATAAGTCCTTCTAATTGAAATTAAGACTAACCATTCAAATTTGAGTCTGGGAAGCTTTCCCATATTTGCCTTTTTCGTTGCTTTGGATTCTTTTGATAAAACATAATTCAATGTTAGTATTAGATTCTTGGTAATAAAAAATTTCAAAAAAAAATTGAAACAAATTTTTTTAATATTTTTGAGAAATAAAATCGTGTGTATGTAATGGTTAAGAGCATGTGTTTCCTCCTAAGAGGTCTCATGTTCAAACCCAGAAGCGGGTAGAGTATGTATGCCTTGGTAGACTTGGCAGTAAGATGACTCCCAAGAGATGGGTCTCTTGCCCCACAAAAAGGAAGGTCTCATACACCAATTTGGTGCTTGGTCTTGACCTTAAAATTGGATATATATATATATTTTTACAAATAAGTGTTTTTCACTTTTCAAGATAGATTTGCAATTCTTTTATTGCATAATATAAAGTTGACACTTACTATAACTAGATGATGTATTAGATTTTGTGGAGGTTTTTTAGGCTTAACTTCCACTCTTCAAGATACTAAGTCTATATATACATTGAAAACCCCAATTTAAACAACACAAATCAAAACTTGACCTCAAAAAAATTAACTTTAATTCTAAAAAAATTCCAAAACATCTAATTCTTAGATAATGCCTTAAAAATACATTAATAATTAAAAAAAGTCTTAATATCAATAATAAATAAAATATTTCACTCTCCACCTTCTATATATAAAAATTAAAGTAAAAATCATTTTATTGAAAAGAAAATGTAAATCTTTCAATACTCATCTTCGACTTAACACATAATATTTAACAAAATAATAAGCAAAAGAAAATAGTATTGGTAGAAATAAAAAATTTACTATAACTCTCATTCATTTTTGTTTGTTTCTCCACATTTTTTCCAATAAAAATAGCTCAAAATCTTACTCTACATAATTTGGGTACTTCACACTAAACCTGCGTATGCATTTAAAAAAGTATTTTAAACAACTAAAACTAAAATTTGGGTACTCCACACTAAACCTATGTATGCATTTAAAAAAGTATTTTAAACAACTAAAATTAGAAGTCATGATATTGTCAAAAAATTGCAAACATCAAATTTTATCACTCAAAATTGTTAAAAAAATGCATATAATGTATTTAGACACAACAATGCATCATGTACAAGATTCGAAAAGAATTGTTTTTTGTTTTCTTTACAATTCCTTTCTTTTTTCCGAAGAGCATCGTTTATGGAGTTGGTAGCGATCTTGGTATGGGGTATGGTACATGTCATTTTCTCATTCTCCTACCCATCATGCCCGCGATATTTTCTCCGATTCTTTCGGTCAAATATCTAAAAAGCAGTTCAACTTTTTAATCTCTTAAATTGTTTGTAAAAACAAGTCAAAATTCTCCAGAGATTTTTTATTTTTTATTTTTCCATATGGGATTTTTTGATTAAAAAACCGGGGCAGCATATATTCTACCTACGACCCACTCAATGATATTTTCTGACACACTAAAGCCTTTCAAAACACAGAATTCATTTTAGAAACGGATGGTCACTGTGAACGTTTATAAAGCTATTTTTATTATTATAATGTCCAAAATATAAATTTATTGACACATGGCACTAAGCCCTTGATTATAATTTTAAAAAGAATATTTGATCAATTTTTTTGTTAGATTACTAGTCCTTAATTACAATTAAAAAATATCTATATATATGTTCCAACTTGTTTTTAGAAATTTGCATGTTTATGGAGATTTTCCAGGATGTTATGCAGATTTTCCAGGCATATTTTCTGATCAAGTTTATTTAAAGCTTAAATATAATTGTATTTTTTTTATTTTCCAGGCGTATTTTTAAGTTAAATTTTATTATATAGTTTTAAAATTTTTGAGAAATTGGTCAAAAATTCAATTGAATTTAATGTTTGAGATGTAACGTATGATTAAATGTATGTTTTGGACATTTTCCAAACGTATTTTCAGAAATTTAAATGTAATTTATCTTTTAATGTAATTTTTTTTTTGAAGTTTTTTTGGCATATTTCCCGGTCAAACAAATTCGAACAAATTTGACAGAATTTCAATGGAATCAATTGTTTGATATGTAATTTACGATTTCCAAAATATTAAATATATTTGAACTATAATTTATAATTTTCAAAGACCGGAATGCATTTATGCATTTGAATATAAATTTTAAACAAACAATTTGACTAAAAATTATGTAGCCGAATATTAGGGAGAAACACTCTCAAACAGAAATAGACGCCGATAAAAATTCAGCATAATTAAACGAAACATTGTATATAATTGTATAATAGAATTTCAAAAAAAATCCACAATTTCAACCAGAAAAACAAATATT
Source organism: Pinus albicaulis (assembly GCA_034641835.2). Taxonomy (NCBI): domain Eukaryota; kingdom Viridiplantae; phylum Streptophyta; class Pinopsida; order Pinales; family Pinaceae; genus Pinus; species Pinus albicaulis. The sequence goes on along the minus strand of CM076574.1, from coordinate 345,199,687 downwards.
TCACCTTATTATTACAAAAAACCACAATTTCATCCCAAACACAAAAATTTCACAAACCACAATTTCATCCCAAACACAAAAATTTCACGAAGCACAATTTCAAGACAAAAACATTTGTTTGGGCTATATATAGTCGTGGCATATATTAAAAAGAAAACTATAAATAACGATAAATGCAATTTATAACAGGGAAACACAACCTACAACATCTGCAAAATGTGCGGAAAAATGCAAGATCCACCAAACAAAATGATCTGCACAAGGATTTTTAAACGATATCGGGCAAACCAGGCCAACCGTCCTTGTCCTCTGGACGAACAATGGCAGCTTCCCTCTGTACCAACAACGACAGATTTATTTCTGTATCGATTCACCTGGTGCTGCTTTACTTAATCGCCTAATTTGGCTGACTTAATGCCTAAATCTTATGAATTACGACATGCCGAAAAAGTCTGCATTCAGCTGCCTCATTCATATATACAAATGTAAAATCCGCCACATCGCTAGGTCCAAGAAATCTTGGGATTTTACGAGACCAGGTTCTTCACTTGAAAAAATATGGAAGGCACCTTTGCAACGTAGAAGAGCGCTTGAAGATCTTCCTTCTGACCCTCAGCAGCCAAGAAAACTAAAATACATTAGAACCAGCCTGCTTAATCCAAACCCAGCAGACGTCTCAGATCCCTTGTTGCAAATCTGTCGATTTCAGCCGACTCTTTGCCGAACTTCTTAGTGGAAAACTTCGGCAAAGGCAAGCAACTCGGAGGCGGAGAATTAGTATACGCAGGACCGGCCCATTTTTCCGAAATCAAAAGGTGAAAATTTAGGGTTTTGATGCCATTACCTCTCTCGGTGGTTTCAGGTTCGAATCCTGGCAGCTTTGGCACGCTTGGAAAGCAGCTGCTTTAGATTCCTTTGACGAAACGGACCTCGATGTCAGGGGTTGATTCTTGGTCACGTGCGTCGGAGAACCCGGGGTTTCCGTCGGACTTACCATAACACAAGCGGTCTTGTCCTTCGCAATTTCCAGCTGACTTGAATCATTATTATTAGGCTTTAATGCCTGTCCTCGCTTCAGAATCGTAACTTGCCCCTTTAATACAAGATTTTTGGCCGGCTCCTTGCCTCTGTCCAGCAGGGGCTCTTTCTTTGAGGCATATTCATCACCATGGCCCAATTTGCAGTTACCGCCTTCAACAGTTCTGTTAACTGCGCCCTGCTTAAGAACCTCAAGCTGAGATTCCCCCTGGGGTTTCGGCTTACCGGACCGTTTCTTCTCAGGGTTTTCACCCTTGACCTTAATCTTCTGAGAAGAGCCATGGCCGTGACCAGATTTCTTTTTAGACTGCGGATTTTGAGGAGACTCTTTAGAGGCATGTGTCTTAGTCGCGGCACGATAAATGCCTTTTGAAGTCTCGTTTTTTTCTTGAGTATTCTAGGGTTAGTTGTTGTCTCGGTTTGGGTAATTTTCCAACGTTGGTGGTGGTTCTAGCTCCTTTATGTGAGAGGATTTGCTTCGGTTGTTTATTTACATTTCAAATTTAGTCTCGTGGGTAGTGTTTGAAGTTGGGTCTTTATTTGCTAGGTTGTTGTTTTGTAGATTTGGGTTGGTGTTTGTTTTGTCCAATGGTTGAGGGAGTTAAATTTGTGGAAGTAGTGTTGCTTTGTGCTTTTTTTTAGTGGATTTTCGCCAAACCTTCAATCCTTCGGCTAGTGTTATTGTGATGATTTTATGTGCTAGTCTTTGGTCTTGGTTGAAGGGGTTTTGGGTCGGTCTATGTGTTCATTTGCAAGTAGGGGGAATCCCCACAAGGAACTGGAGTTGTCTCTTCATGACTCGAAGATGCCACCAAGACAAAGGCATAGGAGTAGAAGGGGTGGTGGTGGAAAAACCCAGCTTAGATAGGGGGGGGCGAGGCTATTTTCCCACGACTCTGTGGTGACATATTTCAACGCATTTTCGTTGGAAATGTGCCAAGAGATGAGGGATTTCGAGATTAAAGTTGGGGAGGAGAGGGAGTCGATGTCCGACTCTGAATTGTTTGAGGGCCTAGCAGGGTGGGTGCCAAACCCTAGGCATACTAGGGGTATAAAGAACAATTCCTGAACTCAATTGTGCTTCATTCGAAAATGAAGACGTTGTTGGGTTTGGTATTGAGGGATAAGCAGGTAGAGAAGTACAACATCTTCGCATCTTTAGAGGATGTCATTGAGAAAGTTGAGGTTCTGCATGGACAAAATGGATGCTTGACTCATGCATGTGGAGAGTTGTGTTCCTTGTGAGTCTAATGGCAAAGATGTCAAAGACCCTCCTGTCTCAAGTGCTCAAGTTTCGACAAATGTGTCAGCTTCATACAATGAGTAGTGATATAAAGTGGTGGGTGACGGTTTATGGCTCTCTCCTTAAGCTCTTGTTTTTTGGTTCCGGTATGCCCTTGGTTGGCCTTTCGTTCCTTGGATTAAAACAACATATTAGAGCTACGACCATGTGTTTTTTGGGTTGGGTGTGTATTTCTTTCCAAACTTTGGTGTATCTTGTCTTATCTGGGGCTCGTAATGTCAGTGTTCACTTGGCATAGGTGTTTTGCAATGGTGGGCTGCTAGTTCGTGGACTGTTGGTTCGTGGGTAACAATGGTGTCTCCTTTTCACTGGATTGCTAGCTTCAGTGATGCCCTCAGGGACTGTTTCTTGTAGCGTGTGGGTTGGTGCTTGTGGAGGTCCATGGTATAGCCATGGTGTTGTGTGCCTCAGATTCTTGGGCTAGGCTTCTATGTGGGTTTTAATGCTTTATTGTATGAAGTGGTTCCAAGCCTAGAGATGCCTAGATGTTATGATTTTTGTATGAGATCTAGTTTTTGGTGCTCCCTCTGTATGCATATTGTTATCTATGTAATCAGGTTTTCTTGATTAATTCTATATATATATATATATATTATTTATTTATTTTTTCTAGGTAATGTGAGTCCTGAGATCACTTACACACTTAACTTGTGGCTTGAGTAATTGCAACCTAGGGGCATCTAAGTCGCCAAAATCACCCAAGGATCCCACATGGCTTGGGCCACACTAATCTTTAGCATGGTTGGAATTTTTCCCACAAAGTTTCCAACTAATGCCCTTTTCACCATGGAGTGCCTTAACATAACCCCTGTCACTTTCTACTCTATACCTCATAGACATAATTTAATTATTTTTAATAACCTTTAAAAATCTAACATCCTCTTTCCTACCATATTTAAATAAAAATATAATAATTTAAAAATACACAATTTGCATTAATTTCATAATTTAATTATTTTATGGAATCCTTTAATTTTAAGAATTCCATATTCACTTCTACAATATTTTAATATAAATGTGATTTTTACCAGAAGATTTTATACACATTTTATGGATCCGAGAAGCCAAATTCCTATTAAAGATGATAATTTGAAAAATATTTAATTTATTTCCATATATTTGTCTAGTAAATTTTCATTTGTTATGATTGTTATCATACTTATGATTTTGTTTTCCTCCCATTCCATTTTTTACTTATTTTATATAAATTATCACTCCATAATCTCTACACAAAAATTGGAACATTTTTCCAAGTGACACTCAACTCTTTATAATCCTTAGGTAGAAGCCAATTAGCTAAATTCACACTCCCCATAATAAATATTACAAATATTTATAATTTCTATAAAGTATTTTTTTAATTTTTTATGTGTGGTTCAGTACACCAAACATTTTAGGTCTATTTATTAGCAAAGCCTAATTCCAAAAGGGTCAAAAAGAATTGACCCATGATTTCCCATTAATAAACTACTCCATAACTTCTCATTAACAAAATGTTTTAACGAAAACTTGACCAATTAAACTCTTATCTATAAATTAATTTAATAAACAAATTAATAAATTTAATTGTGATTGAAATCTTTCGGTGAAAATCACATCAACATAGATTTGGTCGACGCGTTTCGAACCAGCCAGTGTGGTTCATCATCGGGACAAGAAGCACATCAACATAGATTTGGTCGACATCATCGGGACAAGAACTTCTTGTCGCGATGATGAACCACACTCGCTGGTTCGAAACGCGTCGACCAAATCTATTTTGATGTGATTTTCACCGAAAGATTTCAATCACAATTTATGGATCATAGAAACAAAATTCCTAAAATTTAATTCTACAAAATAAACTAAAAATAAACACTATTATTAAAATATCTTTAATAATATAAAATATTATTTGCATGAATTCATCATTTAAATAAATATTATTTGCATGAATTCATCATTTAAATAAATATTATTATTAAAATATTCTTAATAATATAAAATATTATTTTCCTTAATTCCTAATTTTACTGTTTTTAATAACCTTATAACTTCCAACTCTTTTCTCTACCCTATTTAAATATAAATATAGTCATTTTAAAAATATAATTATCATTAATTTCTTAATTTAATTATTTTCTGAAAACCTTTACTTCTAAGAATTTGACTCTTTTCTACTGTATTCTCATGAATCTCTCGAGAATCTCTACGCACAGGTTTTAATATTCTCATGAGTGACCATTAACTATTTATAATCCTTGAGGGAAAGCCAATTCGCTAAATTCACACTTATCATAATATTTTTTTTAAATTGAGAATTGTGCTTATCCGCCTAGAAATGTGATAAAGGTGATATACCCAACGCTTTATGGGCGCACAACGACAACTTCTTCTCGGAGAGTATCTCGAAAATATACGCAATTAAACAATTCACCGTGATTTTATTTTTATCTGGTTGCTCAAACGTTCTGTTTATATTAAAAAAAAATAATGTTTATATTAAAATAATAATAATAATAATAAAATATATAGTAGATTTAAATATATATACAATTTTGTAGTTTTAAGAATTGAAAAGTTTGGGTAGTGTATTTTTGGGTAGTCTTAAGTGACTAATTTCTCGTGATTTTTGAATAGTCTACTTAGCACTTATTACATCTGGTAATTTTTAATTGTTTATTATTCTCTACTTAGAGTAACACTTTAATAATTGATTTGTTTAATCAATACAAATTCTAACATTTAACTTTATAAATAATTAAATTATTTTAATTTAAATTTGATCTATCATGTATTGTTCATGAAATTTGCTCACCCTCTATCCATATTGCCCATGAAATTTGCTCACCCTACAACTTCATCTTCATCAGTTTTCATAGAGATCATGCTTGGGATGTTGTAACCCTCATTAAACAAACATATGATTGAGATGTTGTAACCATCATTAAACAAATTGATAGTTTATGCAACTTCCATCACCCAGATAAGTCATATGGAGAATCATGATTAAGGTGTTGTAACCCAATAACAAAGACCATATACCATATTGTTTTAATGTAGATTTTGGTAGTTGTTCATATTGCAGAATAAGTTTTTGGAATTGAATTATGTAAATAAGCTAAATCAATGTGTCAATAGATATATGTGTATACAAAAAAAAAATCACATATTTTAACTTACTTACAAAATTCAACTCCAAAAACCTATATGCAAAACTATATTATAAAACAATTTGTTAATCAAGCAATATTTCTATTTCGGAATAATGGTGATCGCAACTAGCAGGAGCACCAAAAGAAGTTGATGTAAGATTATTCTTTCAATCAAGAAAATATTACAGAAAATATTTAAGGACTCCTCCCTCAACTGTAGAAATGATACTGTTAGCCACCTATAATATTTTGTTATACCAAAAGGTGGCTAAAACTTTTTGGAGCCTCCAAGGAACAAATTTTATCACTAAAAATTGTTGGCTCTTGAAGTCTCTCTAAGGCCTCATGCCTCTATCCGGATCCCTTATTGCTGTTTACATCCTAAAAGCCTCTGAAATCCTTCAAAAATCCCAAGTTAAATACTGCTGCAGAACCCCTTGGTCCCCTTCCTTTTCTTCCTCACTTACCTCATTTTCTATTCTCCATTTCCCATGAAAAACCCACAATTTCGTGTTTCTCCCTTTCCATTTCATTAAAATCCCTTTTATAAGGTTAAAAAACCACTTTTTAACCTTACTGAAACCTTCATTTCCTTCAAGAAACCCTTCAAAAACCATGAAAATACATGTTTTTATGTATAGGACTTAAGCCCCTCGAGCTTAAGCCCTTAGCCCCTTTCTTCCATACGCCCGCACCCTGGAACCAAGTTTTAACCCTTTGGCGCTTATCGCAAAGCGCAGATCGCAGAATTTCTAAATTGTTATTTTTTAAACTGATGCATCGCAAATATTTGCGCTGCGATCCATCATGAATCATGATTTTCAATTTTCCTCAAAGACCATATGAAATATTGCGATCTGCTTCCATCGCGATTGTACATATGATTTAGAACAATACTCGCATTTTCTCTCAAAAAAATCGCATATTAGCCATCACGTACTTGGAACATTACAATTATGATTTGTGATCGATCCGCGGAGACCGTCACAGTCCTAGCATTCACTATATAAAATCGCAGCCTTTTCCTTTGTAAAAGGAAATAAAAGCGTCATATTGTAATAAGAGAAAGGTTTTCAGTACCTTCTATAACCCGGCGATCTTGCGCGATCAGCGGCTTAGATTTTATCTTTTTTCACCATTCTATGATTTCTCCAATTAATCCCGACCGTTGGATGATGCCATCCAACGTCCCTGCTTCCTCCGCACATCCTCCAATGCAGTTTAACCTATAAACGTTGGATTTCATAACTTTTGTTTGTATTTTGCAGGGTTTAACGTTTTTCGCTATATTCAGATGAAATTCGAAAGATGAAATTGTGACCCTCCCTTCGCCAATTGCTCGAAATGCGTTTGCGGTGTCAATTGATGTTTTATCAGTGTTTCATGAGGCATTGATACCATATAACCTGCAGCGCTCACACAGTATATGATGGAAAGCACCAAGAAATCAAACCTGATCGAGTATAATTTGTAGGAGCGAAATGTGCCCGGCCTGAGAAAATTAGAGAAAATGATTTTATGGGGATTACATTTAAGGCTGATATCAAAATCCTAATCCCCAATCTAAAACCTGATCTGTGAGAATACCTAAAGTGTTTGTGAAAAACCACTCCAGCCACAAAAAGGAGGCGGAATTGATTTCTCGTGACTAAGCACACCTTTTGTTGCCTCAAACAACTCATTGTGGTAGAAGTTATTGCAAAGGAAGATGTTTTTCCTCAACGCAACCAGGGAGTTACTTATGCAAGGAAATCAATGCAGAAAATATCTACAGAGTTACTCCACACAGCACACAGAGCCTCAAAGTCAAATTAAGCTCCCGCCGAGCTTTGATATTTATTGTAAACAGATAATACAACGATCCACCTGTAAACTTCTCCATCGAGCCCCTCAAAAGGCCGCGAAGTCTTGAAACTGTATTAATTATCTTAGGAGATCTTTTTAGATTTCACTTCCTCATTATTCTATAAATACCTCGCAGAAAGTTGTTGGTTGTTTGATTACAAAATTTGTAACCTTGTGAAAATCTCACGAAATAAAGGAGTCACGAAATAAATATACAAGTCTGTTGAAGTTGAAAAACAATTTGAAGTCTTGGATGTCTTGATGATGTTGTTGCATGATTGTTCCTAAGAAGGCTCTATCATTGGATCCATGAGCTTGGCTGTTGGTGAAGTATTCTGAACTGTTTTATGTTTTCCCCTGTTTTCATTGTGTTCCATAATTTCTTACTACATTAGGTTGAAAGTTTTAGGCTAAGAAATGACTCTTGGAAGCACCTTAGACCTGTTCATCCTTCACTGTTTTATGTTTTCTTCTGCTGAAGTATTTTAGAGGATTTAAACTTTCTCTTTAGTCTTCATGCTTGTTTATTTCCTTGATAGCTCAAATAGTTGGTTTCAGCATGATTTATGGTTCTCCCTGCTTGTCTGCCATCACTTGAAAGCTGTTATTGAAGTCTCCCTTGAAGTACCATTGTTTTAAGTTAATCAAAGAGGTCGGTTTTGATCTTGCCCTTTGCCATTACTTGAACAGTTGTTTTGAAGGTCGTTATAGTTGTAAGCATAGATGTTATTTAGGTGTTCCCTCTTCTATAAATACAACTATCAGTGAATCTTTTATGTTTTCTAAGTCCTTTAAAATAAAATCTTTGAGGAAATAGGGAGTTCCCCGAATCTTAGATTCCATTTTAAAAGTTGTCTTGAAGTCATTATTTGCTTAAAGGATGTTTGTAGAATTTATGGTTAGCCATGTCTATCAAATATCTCTTTATTGTTAAGTTATTTTTTCAAGTTCCCTTTGTTGAGAATTAAACTTCTCTTTCCAAATCGTTAATGTCCATCTCATTCCAAAACAAAGGATCCTGTGGCCAAGTTAGATTTTCCCTTTTATATCCCATATCCATTGATGAGTTTGTCATGACCTTATTTTGACTCCAGCCCAATGAACCGGATACTTTTTCTTTCTGTCTATCTTTCCTAGACCTTTCATGTTCTGTTGCGTCAACTCAATCCAACCAAACAAACATCTGCACTTAATAACTAGTCTAAAATCCATACTCAAAGCACACAAGATAAACCTTTGCAAACAAATATTTGAGAGATCCCTCTCTGAGAACAGGAGGACTAGATCCTGGAACTCTAAAGATTGGTTCTAATGTTGCCTTGTCTTTTGATTTTCCAAACTGTCAAAACACGGGATACCAACATAATGGCGATCACGGTGGGACCTCTGAGTCAGTAACAATCCAAATACCCCTTAGGACTTCAGAAATCCCTTATTTTCAAGAATATCCAGTGATTATTAGCCACCTCATCGCCACCAACATAATGGCGATCACGGTGGGACCCTACTGAGAATTAGAGGCTTCAAAACCTTTTCTTGAACTTTTAGGTCTAGTATAACATAAGTAACTTTCCTCAAGCACTGCCTAAAAAATGGCAATCATGATAGGACTTAATTGAATCAGTGACAAACTAAGTAACCCTTAGGATTCTCGTAAAGCCTGACCAAACCTTGAAGGAACCAGTTACCAAGCCATAAGAGCAACTCTGTTTGTTTGAACACCTTAGCTAAGTGAAAAATCAGACTTAGAACACTCTCTTAACCTATAAAACCAAAATAACTCAGAAAAAACCCGAAAACATTTCAAGTTTGGCTTCATAATAAACATGGTAGTGGACCACAAAACCTTTTACCTCCTTAGGAGCTAAAAACTTCCACTTGGCGACTCCACAATCCTTAGCAGACCTCAACACTCCACTGGGAAGAACCCTTATCATTATAATATCTTTCAAACTCAGTTAGAGGACTGTAGGATTAAGATTTGTGTAAACAGATTAGTTAACCTCTCAAAGATTGTCATACTTGGTTAAAACTTTTCTTGTTATTTGGGTCTAAAAATACAGCATAGTGGCTTCTAAAAAGATTCACACTAGAGCCCATCCAGACCCTAATCCACCTGAGATAGTTGATAACCCAGAAAGTATCCTTTGGAAGTTTCCTAGGATTAAATTATCGACTGTTTTCAGATCACCCTTGAGAGCTAATTCAATCCCAGAAAATCTTTCAGCTCTACAACAATCACAAGCTGACCTAGTAAACCCATTTAGAACCAGGTCATTTGATGATATAATCCAGTTAGACTCTGAATCTTCGCTTTCATCCCCGGAGACAAGTAAACATCCTGGTAGTAGAGAAACAACACCTCCTGATTTACATTTCCTTCACAACCTAGGTGTCTCTCATCCAAGATCAGCTCAGCAGTCTACTCCTGGTCCATCCACTTCTACTCATCCTGCATCCACTGTTCAAACCACCACACCTCAGCTCGCTTTCCCTTTTGTCAATCCACCTATGAATCCACCCCCACCACATATCATGGCAGCATGGTATGCTCCCTTACCCCTTACTGTACCACTAGTCAATCTCCCACAGGACTATCAGTCCAAAATTCCATTATATGATGCTAATAATGCTACAACTGCATCACAACATGTGGATAAGATGAATGACTATTTTGACCGAAATGAAATTGATGATGATTCTGTAAAACTTAGATTATTTGCTCAGAGCTTAGGGGGAGAAGTAAGAAAATGGTTTAAAGGTTTAGCCCCCCGTAGTATTAACGATCTCCAAGCCTTCCATCAAACATTCCTAAACAAATGGGAAGTAAAGAAGAATCCTCTCCAAGTCCTTTCTGATTACAACAATCTCCGTAGAAATCCTGGGGAAAGTGTACAAGCATATTGTACTAGATTTAACAGTGTATATAATGCACTTTCCCCAGAACTAAAACCTCCACAAGGCTCAGCCTTAAACAAGTTTCCTGAAGGATTTGACTCTGACATGACTTATTCACTGAGAGAGAGATTTTGCAACTCTTGAAGATATGCAAAGGGGTGCTCTTTCTGTGGAAGTCAACTTAATAGAAAAGAGAGCAAGAATGAAAACTGAAAAGAGAGTATCTTTCAGAGAGGAATCCCCTCCCTCTGCTTCAAGCTCAAAAATGGAGAGAATGTTGGAAGAAATGATGAAAGAGATTAACATAATTAAGAAAGCACAAGCAAATCAAAACCAGACTGCACTTCAAAACAATCAAAATAGAAATAGAAATCAGAATTATAGAAGAGATAACAATCAAGATAAGCAAAAATAAAGTGACCAACAAATTAGACCTCCCTTTCAACAGAACTATGTAGATCAATATGAGGAAGACAGGGAGTTGGAAAGATTGGAAGAATCACATGTAAACTTGATTGGATCAGACAGTGGGGATGATGTTTTCCTCACTGAGGAAGAACAAGGTTTCTTCTCTAATGATCAAAATACAAACACCTATGAAGATTTTGATGACTATAGATTGGGTTTTGAAAATGCAATCATGGAGGTACACAAACAATACAATCTTAGGAGCAAGGGAAGTGTAGAAAATCCAAAAGATAAGAATACTAGCACTGCTGTCAAGAAAAATGCAGAAAACTAGCCCAAGAAGATAGCAGGAAAAATCAACATTTCGGCCAAAAAACCAGATTTAAATAAAGACAAGGGAATCCAGCCAGATGTTGAACAAAGCACCCCTAGCACTTCAGCTAGTGGTCCTAGTAAAACTATTCCTATCACTAGTTCAAGCAAGGTTCAGCAAATCAAAGCTGCTAAAAAAGAATCCAATTGAAAAAATAGATGTAAATATTAACAAGTCAATTATTCCTTTCAGCCTTGAGGGAGAGATTGCTAAGATAAAAATTACCATCCCCCTAGCTGAACTAGTAACCCAAGAAGTGTACAAAAACCAAGTTTTGAAAGCCTTAAACTTAGGAAATGATACTGACACCTTAAACTTGACAAATGAAAAACCTGAGCTGTTGTTTGGCCCAGAGGTTGAAGGAAAATATCAAGAAGGACCAGTCCCTCCCTTCTATGTCAGCTTGAACATACACGATAAAATTCTACATAATGCCATGTTAGATTCCGGAGCTTCACACAACCTGATGCCCAAAGTAGTAATGGAAAGCTTAGGCTTAGAAATTACTAAACCATACAAAGATTTGTATTCTTTTGACTCAAGCAGAGTCAAATGCTTGGGTTTAATCAAAGATTTATGTGTTAACCTAGCTCAGATCCCTGCCAAAAATCTAGTGATGGACATAGTTGTAGCTGATATTCCCCCTAAGTATGGCATGCTCTTATCAAGATCATGGGGAGCCAAACTTCAGGGCAGCCTTCAAATGGACATGTCTTATGCCACCATCCCTATTTTCAACCAAAACAGAAGACTATACAGAGAATCCCATATGAAGTACATGGTGAGTAACATGGACAGGCCAAACAACACTCCAATCTATTCTATTCAATCAAGTTTAGACTCCTTTATCTTGTGTAACGAAGATGAAATTACCCAACAAGGTAAAGAAAACATGGACCCAATCAATTCACCAGAACAATCCAATCTTACCTCGAATCAGCTTCAAAATATTGACAATCAACAGCAACAAGAAAGTGAAAACGAGTCAAACATACCCTGGACAGTAAATTTCGATGGATCCTGCAATAAAACTAGTGCTGGGGCATTTGTCTGGATTCAGAACACCAATCAGATTTTTTCATACAAATTAGATTTCTCGTGCACTAACAACATCGCTGAGTACGAAGCCCTCCTCCTAGGTTTACAATTGCTCAAACAGTTAAAAGCCCAAAGGATATCTATCTTAGGAGATTCTGAACTTATCATCAAACAAATCAAAGGAGAATACTCAGCCAAGAATCCAAGGCTTAGGGAATATCGAAATGTTGCCCTAGACCTGCTAAAAACTTTCGAAAAATATGAACTCATTTTCATTCCTAGAGCACTGAATCATCTAGCAAATGAACTTGCCTTCATGGCCAGCAATTGCCAAGTACCTGAAATAAATGAACAACTCAGTATAAAGGTGAAACACAGACCTGTTGTGCTTGATAATGAAGATCACTGGCAGGTGTTTGAATCTGACAAACACATAGATGATTTCTTGAAATCAGAAAATGCTTTCAGCATACCAACACCAGAAACTAGCCATGAAGAAAACTGTTTGTATATTGAACAAATCCGAGAGGCTGAAATGACATATCCTGCTAATATAAATCATTGCGAAAATCCATTTGAAGCAGAGGTAGTGAACAATGAAGACCAAGAAGACTTGGAAGTCTTACAATGCAAAAATGATAAGATCCCAAGAGGTCTCACACCTTTAGAACACCTGTTTGATCTCAACGATGTAGCTAAAGAACCCAGAATGGAGCCTGTGGAAACAAATGTAGAAGAACATAACATAGGCAATCTAGCAGAACCCAAGATGATCAAGCTATCCAGCACCCTCCCAACCTACATAAAATTTCAGTACATAGAGCTTTTCAAAGAGTTTAAAGATGTGTTTGCTTGGGAATACAAAGACTTGAAATCATATGATACTAGCATCATCCAGCATAAAATTCCCTTGAAGGAAAATCAAAAGCCTTTCAACCAAAAACTAAGGAGAATAAATCCTCTTTTACTACCTTTGGTTAAGGCAGAAATTGAGAAAATGTATAATGCTGGGATCATAGTACCCATTAGATTTTCAGAATGGGTATCAAACTTAGTTTCTGTTAGAAAGAAAACCGGGGAAATCAGGCTCTGTATTGACTTCAGAAATTTAAACAGAGCCTCTTTAAAGGACAACTACCCCTTGCCCAAAATGGACCATATACTTCAAATAGTAGTTGGGTCAAGAAGAATATCCCTTTTAGATGGTTTCTCGAGTTACAATCAGGTGTTAGTGTTCCCAAGTGATCAAATCAAGACTACTTTTACCACACCTTGGGGCACCTTTATGTACGTCAAAATGCCTTTTGGATTAATGAATGCAGGGGCCACTTTCCAAAGGGCCATGGACATAGCCTTCTCTGAAGATATAGGCTATTTTATAATTATTTACCTTGATGACATAACTATTTTCTCGAAAACTGATGAAGAGCATTTGATTCACCTAAGAAAGGTTTTTGAGAAGTGTAGGAAATTTGGCTTATCACTGAATCCCAAGAAGACCCTCTTTGGTCTCCAAGAAGGGAAACTTCTTGGTCATATAATTTCATAAGAAGGAATCAAAATAGACCCTACAAGGATATATGGCATATTTCGAATTAGCCATCCTAGAAGCCTCAAAGAATTACAATCCTTCATTGGAAAGATAAATTTTTTGAGAAGGTTTATTCCCAACCTTGCTGAGCTATTAAAAAACATTACAAACATGCTTAAGAAAAACGTGGGTGTAAAATGGACTTTACCAGCTAAACAATCATTCGAACTGGTCAAACAAGCTCTTACTCAAACACCAGTCCTGATTAGTCCAGATTTTACCAAATATTTTTATATCTTTTCTTTTGCATCTGAGCATACAATAGCTGCAGTTCTACTTCAAAAGAATGATTTGGGGCAGGAACAACCAATATCCTTCTTTAGTAGGGCCTTAAGAGACGCCCCTCTCAATTATAATATCATGGAGAAACAAGCCTTAGCATTAGTGAATGCATTAAAGGACTTTAGGGTCTATATTTTACACTCTCACGTAATTTCTTTTGTCCCACATACTGTTGTCAAGGACATTCTGAGTCAAGACCCTGATGGTAAAAGGGGAAAATGGATTGCAACTATTCTTGAATATGACTTAGAAATCAGGCCCACCAAACTAATTAAAGGGCAAGGATTAGCAAAACTTATGGCTGAGTCTAACTTCCAAGCACTAGACATGAATATGGTAGATATGTTGGAAGAAATAGAAGAATCTGATGCTATTTTTATTGAAGAAACATTTCTAAACTCTCCTTGGTATGTTGATATTGTTTATGTGATTTTATATTTAAATACCCCTCCTTCTTTATCTAAAACTAAGGCTAGATTCTTGAAACAAAAAGCTTTGAGTTTTTGCATATTAGATGGAGTATTATATTGGAAAAATGTTGTTGGAATTTTGCTTAAATGTTTACTTAAAGATGATGCAGGAAAAATCATGCATGAATTGCACGATGGTGAATGTGGAGGACACCTCTACTGGAAGGCCACAGCAAACAAAATTCTTAGATCAGGTTACTATTGGCCTACCCTTTTCCCAGACACTCAGAAGCTGGTCATGTCTTGCCATAAGTGTCAAATCTTTGATGGCAAGAGAAAGCTCCTTCCCTTACCCCTACATCCTATCAGAGTTGAGGCACCTTTTCAACAATGGGGGTTGGACTTCATTGGAGAAATTCATCCATCTTCCTCAGCTCAACATAAGTGGATCCTCACAACCACTGACTTCTTCACCAAATGGATAGAAGCTATACCTACCAGGAATGCTAATGACTCTGTCATTATCAAGTTTCTTGAAACCCATATCCTATCCAGATTTGGTTGTCCCAGAAAAATCATAACAGACAATGCTGCTGCTTTAAAATCCAAAAAGATGGTTTATTTCTGTCACAAATACCATATAACCTTGGGCCATTCCACTGCTTACTATCCCCAAGGAAATGGATTAGCTAAATCCTCCAACAAGAGTCTCATCAATATCATTAAAAAGTTGTTGGAACAGAATCAGAAATCATGGCATAGTAAGTTGGTTCATGATTTATGGGCTGATAGATTAACTACAAAGAAATCAATAAATATGTCCCCCTATCAGTTAGTTTATGGCATGGATGCAGTTTTTCCTACCTCACTCGGAGTTCCAGTCATGAAACTCCTTCAAGAAGTGCAGATTGAAGAGAATGATATGCAGAGGAGGATCAACCAAACTATCCATTTACAGCAGACCAGAAAAAAAGTTTATGAAAGAACACAGTTAGTCCAAGAAAAAATGAAGAAACTATTTGATAAGAGAACTAAGGCAAATGATTTCCAAGTTGGAAATGTTGTTCTTAAGTGGGATTCAAGAAGAGAAGAGAAGGGGAAACATGACAAGTTTGAGAACTTGTGGAAAGGGCCTTATATTATTCATGCCAAGAGGGGTCATACTACCTTTTTCTTGAAAGAATTAGATGGAGAAGACTTATATGGAGGTCCTGTCAATGACAGGATGCTCAAGCATTACTTCTGCCAAGAATCCTAAGTTTCAAAGCATTTTTGTTTTACCATTGTAAAAATCATAGTCTAACCATTGCATTCAAAGTTAGAAAAATTCAAAAATACAAAAACAATAGGAAAAAATAAAAGAGGGCAGATTGTCAAAACAAGAAAGGTATAGCCCCATACCAAAAAAGAGATAAATCTGAAAGTGTGCAAGCCCAAATGCCACTCCTGAAAAGCACACTTCCAAGTAGTCAAACAATTTAATCTTGACTAATTAGCTTTAAATTTTCTGCTGATAGGATAGTGAATTCGATCTGCCAAACTGCTTAATCTTGGCTTATCAGTGGATAGTTCAGGTTAGAAATTGAAGGTTCAAACAAACTCAAAATCTGAACCAAAGTTGCCAAAGAAGAATGACTCAAATCTGTTTTATCTTCTGGGTTAAAAAAGATATAAAGATTTGGTTCTAATCAACTTAAAACCTGAGCCAGAAGAAAAGCAAAGACAGCTCACACAAAAGCAAAAACAGAGCTGTGAAGGAAGAGAAGGCCATGATGAGACTTTTAGGTCTTAAGCCTTCCTTTTTGTTTTTGTTTTTTGCAAATAATAATCTATGTGCAGCTTGTATTTATGCCATAGATCACAACAAGTCAAACAACTTAATCTTGACTTGGCTGTTTTTGAATTTCTGTTGTAGAATTTAGAAAATGGAAGTCTGATTGGACAGTTTAATCCCAACAGATAGTAGATTAGGTAGAGAAATATCTGAGCTCAACTATTTAATCTGAGTTCAGGAAGAAATAAGGAGTAGAAGTAGATTAGTTCTTATGCTTTCAAAAGAATAAAATTTTGTGAAAAGAGTTTGCCAATCCAAGTGCACTTTGATGAAGAAAAAATGTTAGATAAGTAGGATTGGGTAGGTAGAAATTTTGTATTAATGAAAGTCCATTGTTTTCATAGCTGCTAAAAAATTTTCAAAACCAGATCATCCAGTAAAGGAAGGGCAGCCCAATGGATTAGGGACAAGTCAACCTCCCACAGAACACTAGATGAGGCAACTAATCAGCCTCCCAGAGAATTCAAGTTTGAAGTTCTTGATGCCTTCAAGAAGGCACCATCCCCAAGTGGAGCCACTGTTAGCCACCTATAATATTTTGTCATACCAAAAGGTGGCTAAAACTTTTTGGAGCCTCCAAGGAAAAAATTTTATCACTAAAAATTGTTGGCTCTTGAAGTCTCTCTACGGCCTCATGCCTCTGTCCAGATCCCTTATTGTTGTTTACATCCTAAAAGCCTCTGAAATCCTTCAAAAATCCCAAGTTAAATACTGCTGCAGAACCCCTTGGTCCCCTTCCTTTTCTTCCTCACTAACCTCATTTTCTATTCTCCATTTCCCATGAAAAACCCACAATTTCATGTTTCTCCCTTTCCACTTCATTAAAATCCCTTTTATAAGGTTAAAACCCACTTTTTAACCTTACTGAAACCTTCATTTCCTTCAAGAAACCCTTCAAAAACCATGAAAATACATGTTTTTATGTATAGGAATTGAGCCCCTCGAGCTTAAGCCCTTAGCCCCTTTCTTCCATACGCCCGCACCCTGGAACCAAGTTTTAACCCTTTCGCACTTATCGCAAAGCGCAGATCGCAGAATTTCCAAATTGTTATTTTTTAAAATTATGCATCGCAAATATTTGCGCTGCGATCCATCGTAGATTGCAGATCGCAATTTTCAGTTTTCCTCCAAAGAGCCATCGCAAATATTTGTGATGTGATCCATTGCAGTTTCCGCCCATCGCATAATCGCAATATTGCATTTTCTCTCTGTCGCATAATCCGCCATCACGTTTTCCACTTTTGCGATTTACGATCAGTCCTGCCGGGTCCACCGTACGATCCCCTCGCCGCTCATATAAAATGTGCCTTTTTCCTTTGTAAAATTAAAAAATGTCATATTGTATTGTTTACAAAGGTTTTTCCGCTGCCTTCTCCCAACCGTTGATCTTGCGCGATCGACGGCTTAGATTTTATCTTTTTTCACCATTCTATGATTTCTCCAATTAATCTTGAGCGTTGGATGATGCCATCCAACAACCCTGCTTCCTCCGCACATCCTCCAATGTAGTTTAACCTATAAACACAGGATTTCATAACTTTTTTTTGTATTTTGCAGGGTTTAACATTTTTCTCTATATTCAGATGAAATTCGAAAGATGAGGGTGACGACCCTCCCTCCTTCGATTTATCAAAGGAAATCATTCGCAAGTGTCAAATTCGCGTTTTCATCAGTGTTTCATGAGGCATTGATGCCGTATAACCCTGCGCAGCCCTGTGTAATAGCAAAGCACCAAGAATCTGGCACAGTCAAAGAGTATCAGCTGTAGAAGACCATAAATGTGCCAGCACAGAGAATTGAAGACATTTTTACGGGGATTACGGCTAAGACTGTTATCAAAAGCCTAATCCCCCAATCTAAAACACAGTCTGCAGAATACCTAAAGTGTTTTAGTGACAGCAAACCCTCCACCACCACAAAAAGGAGGTGAATTGATTCCTCCCAGCAACTAAACTCCACCTGTTGCCTCAAACCTTTCAAACCAGGGCCGAAGTTATTGCAAAGGAAGATGTTTTGCCTCAACGCAGCCTAGGAGTTACTTATGAAAATCAATCTTGAGAAAATATCTCTGAGGATTACTCCACATTTAATGGAAGCCTGAAGTCTGCAGGCCAAGCTCACTTGGGATGGAGTGTTTGTGTAAACGGATAAATGGAATCTTGTAAACTTTTCCATCGAGCCCCTCAAAAGGCTGCGAAGTCTTGAAACTGTATTAATTGTCTTAGGAGATCTTTTTAGATTTCACTTCCTCATTATTCTATAAATACCTCTGTAGAAGAAGAGAATTTGTTGGTTGTTGGTTGTTGTTTGATTACAAGCTGTATCACTGAAAATACCCGAAATAAATATACAAGTCTGTTGAAGTTGAAAAACAAATTGAAGTCTTGGATGTCTTGATGATGTTGTTGCATGCTTGTTCCTGAGAAGGCTCTATCATTGGATCCATGAGCTTGGCTATTGGTGAAGTAGTCTGAACTATTTATGTTTTCCCCTGTTTTCATTATGTTCCATAATTTCTTACTACAGTAGGTTGAAATTTTTAGGCTAAGAAATGACTCCTGGAAGCACCTTAGACCTGTTCATCCTTCACTGTTTTATGTTTTCTTCTGCTGAAGTATTTTAGAGGCTTTAAACTTTCTCTTTAGTCTTCATGCTCGTTTATTTCTATAATAGCTCAAATAGTTGGTTTCAGCATGATTTATGGTTCTCCCTGCTTGTCTGCCATCACTTGAAAGTTGTTATTGAAGTCTCCCTTTGAAGTACCATTGTCTTAAGTTAATCAAAGAGGTCGGTTTTGATCTTACCCTTTGCCCCTGCTTGAGCAGTTGTTTTGAAGGTCTTTATAGTTGCAAGCATAGATGTTATTTAGGTGTTCCATCTTCTATGAATGCAGCTATCAGTGAATCTTTTATGTTTTCTAAGTCCTTTAAAATAAAATCTTTGAGGAAATAGGGAGTTCCCCGAATCTTAGATTTCATTTTAAAAGTTGTCTTGAAGTCATTATTTGCTTAAATAATGTTTGTAGAATTTATGGTTAGCCCTGTCTATCAAATATCTCTTTATTGTTAAGTTATTTTTTCAAGTTCCCTTTGTTGAGAATTAAACTTCTCTTTCCAAATCGTTAATGTCCATCTCATTCCAAAACAAAGGATCCTGTGGCCAAGTTAGATTTTCCCTTTGATATCCCATATCCATTGATGAGTTTGTCATGACCTTATTTTGACTCCATTGCCCAATGAACCAGATATTTCCTCTTTCTGTCTATCTTTCCTAGACCTTTCATGTTCTGTTGTATCAACTCAATCCAACCAAACAAACATCTGCACTTAATAACTAGTCTAAAATCCATACTCAAAGCACACAAGATAAACCTTTGCAAACAAATATTTAAGAGATCCCTCTCTGAGAACAGGAGGACTAGATCCTGGAACTCTAAAGATTGGTTCTGATGTTGCCTTGTCTTTTGATTTGCCAAACTGTCAAAACACGGGAGACCAACACAGACAAAGGAATGGTGGAATACTAAGCTCAAAGGAATTAGCCACTGCAGTCTTGGTGATGGTGTACAACCCATATCAGAGTAGGCAAAGCTTGCGGTGGGGTCCATTGAGGCACTCCTTCTGCAAATGTAGCCACACTTTGTCGCCCACCTGGAAGTTGTGTGGCACCCGATATTGATCACGTCATTGCTTGTACTTAGCATTGGCTCTGTCCAATATGTCATGAACTTGTTAGTGGATGTGCTGAATGCACTCAATGAAGTTGTTCACTTTGTCAGCTTTAGACTAGACATGAGCCAAATCGGCCTGAGTAACCGCAAAGGGCATGGCTACGTCAATGGGACATAATGGCTGAAATCCCAAGCCTACCTGAAAGGGGTTGTGGCTAGTTGAGCTGTGGAGAGCCCGATTATACCTGTGTTTTACATACGAAAGGGTCTCATCCTATGTGCGTGGATGATTTGAATTGTACATGCACAAAATGTGTACGATCATTCTATTGACGACCTTTGTCTGACCATCAATTTGTGGATGGAAAGTTATGCACTTTGGGTGAGCTTGGTGTCCGTATTGACCGCAGGTCGTGACAAAAATTTTTTGAGGAACCTTATTATTTTTATATGAGATGACAGATCGCGGATTCCAAAGTGAAACCACACTATTCAAAGAAGAGTTTAGCGTTGGTTGTCAGGATAATATTTCTGCAAGTCGCCACACCGTCATCTTCGGTCCGCGCCGTTTCCATGCTTAGATGAAGGCTCACATGTAATCCATGGAGATGGATTCCCTAAAAAAGCTCTACTCAGGGGTAGGCATGAGCATAGAGCCTTTCGTTTTCTTTATGCAGTAGGTTTGGCAATGGTGTGCAGCGGAGAATCCGATGTATTTCTCGGCGTTATCCCGTCGGAAAGCTAGCCAATAGAAATACTGCACATTTCATTACTTTTGTAATTTCAAAATGCCCAACAATCGATTACAGTGTGCTTCCCAAATCATCTTGCACGCTTTCGTCGAAGGAACACAAAGGTGTCCTATGACACAGCAATGCATATTGGGGTGAAAATTTGAACTTGCGACTTCAAGGTGTCTTGTATGTGTGATTGAATTTTGATCGCTTTGTAGAGAAGGCGGGTCAATCTCAAAAAAGTCTCGTGCCCACAAGACAAGAATCCGTGTTGCGCCACGATCGGTGGTCGATTGAGGTAGTACAACATTACGCCACTTGTATCGGATGTCAAATGAAATTGTTGCGTATATGGACCACTTCGATGGTGATCCCTTTGCAACTTCCCTCAGGTTCCAAGGAACTGTCAGGTCGTTGGTCTTTTTGGATGATCGTTTCCTTCCCCCAAAATGGAATGCTTCCAACAGCCCGCAAGCCTGCACAATGGAACACATTTATTTTTCATAAGTGGGACATTTGCTGACCGTACGCGTTGTCTCACCGTGGATATGCCAACGTACGCCCATGTTGAGTAAGAACCGCCCCAACAGAATACGAGGCACTTGTATCGATATCAAATGGTTGTCGCAAGTCCTGCAATGTGAACACCAGGGGTAGAGCGAGGGCATGTTTAATTCTACGAACGCTTCTCGTTGAGATTTCGACCAAAATATTTTGTCATTCCTCCCTTGGTGACCTGACCTGCGTCAAGTGACACGGATATTTCGGTTGGATCCATGCACCCCCGTTCATTAACATATCCTGGGCCATCGAACCTCGGGTCACAAAAGTAGCATTTCTCCAAATTGTTATTGGTCAACTTGTGTTGTCGCAGTTGTCGGGAGGACCTTACCTGGATGTGGTGGAGGTGCTCTTCCAAGTTCAGTCGAAGATCAGATATCATCCAAATATTATCACTAAACAGTTGGCACGTCATCCACCAACCTCATGAAGGTTGCGTATATTTTTCAACCCGAGAAGGCATGACCAACCATTCGGCAAGGCCTCACTGCTTTGAAGACGGTCTTCCACATATTTGAGGGTTCGATTAGTACCTCGTATATCCACTTCAAGTCAATCTTGCTTAAATATTTTTCCTTGAGTTGGCTCCGTAAGGTCATCAATTCATGGGATCGGGTACCTATTCGGACAATGATCTTGTTCGTTGTTCGATAGTCAACACAGTAGTCTCCAAGTCCCATCCTTCTTCTCCACCAAATAACATGGGGTTCAATAGGTCGATGAACCTTGGCTGAATGGGGAAATTTCTACCACAACTCAAATCGCCTTTCCGTACCATCGTTCCTCCATACCGCAGCATCGACAGATCGGTCCATTGCAGCTACGCCCGGGTTGCATCACTGGGCCGGACCCACAGCGGGCAGGCACCTTCGCCGAGTGAGGGTGAAGATGTCCCCGTACCTCCACGACCACCACGTGCCTTTCGATGTGGAGGAGCCCCAGCCCGTGCTTGCCAGCCTTTCTTTCCTTAAGGGAAGGATTGGTCAGAAAAAAATTTCTCTCTATTGGAAATGAGCTTATCGTATTTTTCACAGAAGAACTAAAGAGAGAATAATAAGGTACTTCGGTATCCCCGTACAACTTATTTTCCAAAGTAACAATAACAACGCTATAATCTGACCTCATACACAAGACATGTCGTTCGACAAGCATGGTTTGCGTAATAATACATCACAAAACATCAAGAGGAGCAATGCCACATAATACCCCAACCGATTCGAATGGAAAACAATCCACACATGGTATTCATAGTCCACCCATGTTATCCATCCACCCTTGGAATTTACCCATGGTATTGTAAATGTATCACTCATGGTATTCATTCACCCATGGTAATGGTAAGTGGTATCCACCCATGTATTCATTCACCCATGGTATTTACCCACCCCCATGGAATTTACTTCTATATATTGTAAATGTGCGCTTGTAAGTAACAAGTCACATTTGCAAAAAGGGGAGATTGTCCACCCACAATGTATCTTCTACAATTATTCTTTGTTTTAATAAAAAATTCATTTGGTTTTATTTACTATGTGTTCTTCTTTTTTTCCTCGGGCATTTTAATTTTCATATCTTGTCGTATCCATTTCTGAGTTTTTTGACCTTGGGGGCTCTCCAAGATCCCATCAGTGGTATCTATTTAGGTTGTACGCCCTGCGTTGTAACTGTGTTTTGGCATGAGTTTTTGCCTTCAATTTTTTGTAGTAAAACTTCATGCAAGTGCTACAACCTCCGCAGGAGCAAATTTCTTTTCTGCCAAGTGAAAAAGAAAGCTTTTATTTTTTTTTTCATTTTTTCAAATAATTTTTATTTATTATGAGTTTATAGACCGGGATCTGTACCCGATATGCTAAATTTACAAAACAAATAAAATATATGATTCCTTTGTGAAAAAATACCGAAATTCAAAAAAACTCAAGGAATCTGTAGTCCGACTAGAGATATCATGATTCGAAACCTACAATGTTAAAAACATTTTCTGAATGTATAATTGTGAACAGTGGTTTTCCTGCCATTTTTTAGTTTTCAAAAGGCGAAATTTTTTAGAAAAGTTATATCCAGCTTCCCCAAAAAATGCTCCGCCATTTCAAAAAAAAAAGATGTTTAATCAAAAGTTTAGATGAGATTTATCAACGATTTAAAAATCAACTATTTTTTTTTCAAAAATTCTTTTTACAAGTGGACAGTTCTGCTGTAACAAGGTGACAGCTAGTTCCGTAGTGATTGCGAAACACATGAAGATGAAATTGATCATTTTTATTTTCTAAAAACTCGTTAAAATAAATATTCTCGAGTTATATTGACTAATTTATGCTCATTTTAACCATATTCTGGCTAAGTCCTTTTGGGAGACGTGCCTCCCACCCCGCTTTAGTAGGCACCGATTCACACTACTGGCTGAACATAAACGTTCAGGCTAGCGATTGAGATGTGCTCTCCCACCCTAGGCTATGTAGGCACCTGCCGCCTCGCTTGGCTAATTATTTTGTTATGGGTGGCCTGCACAAAATCCTTCTTTCTCATCAAGTTCATTTGCTAGGCTGGCACATTGTTAGCATTACGCTTGGTCACAAGTATTGATGGCATCTCTATCATTGGGATTTTCATTTGCCATGGTTCCAAGTTTATCCACAAACCCACACTTCATCGAAGTCCATTTTTTCAGGTTTGACACTATCACTATTGTCACGCTATCACAATCATTAATAGGTATTTCCTTTTATCACTTCCATCCTCGTTCATCGCCAGGCCATCCCACACAAAAACCTTCTTTCATAGTTTCCATATCTGCAAATAAAAGATTTTTCAGTGAGGGAACTTCATGCAATGGGGACCACGTTTCACATATGAGATAACATCCCATGGAATGGCATCCAAGTTATTATGGTATCTTCATCCACCCATGTTATCCATCCACCCATGGAATTTACCTATGGTATTGTAAATGGTACCGACTCATGGTATTTATCCACCCATGAAATTTACCCATGTACCATGTATACCCACCTATGTACCCAACCACCTGATGGTATTTACCCATGGTATTTTAAGTGAGATCCATCCATGGTATTATTCCATCCATGTGAATTTACCAGGGTATTGCAAACAAAATGTATATGAACAAGTTTACCAAAAGGAGAGATTTTCCACCATACCTAGTGCTTCTATAGTTATTTTGTTTAATAAAAAGTTTCATATTTTTATTTATTGTGTGTTATTTTCTCTTTTTTTTGGTATTTCAATTTTACATCTCACAATCCATTTCATTTTTTTAGATTCTTGGGGTACTTCCCTAAGATCCCATCATCATCCATGAAGGGCTTGATGTTGTAGGGAATAAGGTATCACAGGCGAACCAAATATCTGTTCCTGGTGAAGCCACCTCATGTGTACATCAGGTGCTGTGTTCGACAAGCTCAAATGATTCATTTCACCTGCACCAAATATGCCCTTGGTTTTGTTCAAGCGATACACCATCCATAGCTAAACCTTTACCCACGTCTGGGAGCAAGAGACACTTCTCCAGATTCCTCTCCGCCCTCCTCTAGATTCGTGTGGCACCCATATGCCATTGTGTACTATTGTTCGTTTCTCTTTATCATTCCCTTGTCGTTTTGTCTTGTAGCTTCGTAGCGACATGATTCTGTATTTCTGTATCTTCATTTGCATTTTCATGATCGTCATTCTGCACTTTTGTTGTGAGTGAGTTTTTACAGTTCCACCACTTTTCTCTCATGTCCTTTCGACTTCATGCAGAGTTTTTTCTGCTCGTTGCCTTTGGAAGGTTGTCTCTCAAAGGCTTACGTTTCGCTTTGTCATTTTCTCTCGTGGTTTGGGGGCAACTTTCCTTGCTTTTGATTCGTAATATTCAAAGTCTCGCTTATTTAATTTTCACCTGGCTTGCAGCACACGGCATAACGTACCAAGCGGGAGATGTCGAGGAACCCATTTTCTCCCGAATGTGTATGTGCATAAAATACGGTACTTCGAAGACCAAATGTTTCTTCAATCTTCGATACCCAACTTTGTGCGCAGTGTTAATATCTATTCATCGCGCTATCTGGATCCTCGACCGTCGTTAGTAGTCCATTGCATGGTAATTGTCTCATTTTCACGATAATATTGTTCCTCGATGGCATCTAAAAGAATTTTAAGTGGGCATTGCCGAGGAACAAAGAGGGTTCCCCTCGTCCTTTTTCTCACAAGAGGCTTTTCTGTGCTGTTTGTCGTGGGCAGCTTTATATGTATTAAATTTCTGAGGTTCAAAACAAATTTCCCAAGAAAAATGTACAAATAAAATAGACTTTATAAGAACCAATAGGATTCAAGATGTGATGTCAACCATGGGGGTATTTATCATTTTTACGTAAAAGGGTAAAACATAAAAATATAATAAATTAATAAAACTACTTTTTTGTCGATTTTCAACTTATCTTCCAAATTTTTTTACTGATTTATGGAGAAACCAAGTTGACGAAAAATTTAATTTTCATTCAAGGAGTACCCATGTTGTATACATTCGATGGATTCAAGCACATGAAAAAATGAGAAATACATAAAACAAATTTTTCATGTATTTCTCATTTTTCATTTTTCATGTAATCTCTCATTTTTTGTAGTGGTGGTCCATAAAATTAAGGGCCATGGGTACTTCTTGATGGAGGAAATTAAATTTTACATCCAATGAGTACTCCCACCGAAATTTGAGTAAAAACATTGGGGATAAGTTGAAAATAATTTAAGCTGAAAAATGTTTTTTTTCTCTAAAATTAAGGGCAATCAAATCTTTAGCCCCGCCTGTTTTCACGTTCTACACTTCAGGATTCCATTCCATAATCCCAGCCCCAGTAGCAACAACTTCCACGAAAAGCCGCAACCATAATCTTCAATAGATTCAACCATCAGGCTTATCGGTTTAATTGCCATAAATGCCAGGCCGGACTCACGCCTGAAAGAGTTGTTTCAGAGGTCGATGCAGACAATGCCCCACGCGTCGCTAAAGGATCGAAAGCATTCATTGCTGGCTTTGAGCGCCCAGAGCCCCACGCGGCTTATTTTTGATAGACCTTCCCCATTTTCTTCCGCCGCAAGCAAACAGTTTTCGGCGGTCATCTCGCCAACAACGGCATCTTACCTTCACCCAAAGCAGGAAAATAGTGTTCAGCGGTCAGCGAATGCGCCGAAGAAGACGGCGGAATTTTACCGGATGATATGCAGTCTTTGTATTATCCATCGATCAGCGGTAAAGTAGACGAGCGCATAGCACTTTGCATTGCAGAAGACGAGCAGACATCAAACGGCGAGTGATGCCCTGAAAAGCGCACCAGCATTGTTCTGGCAGATAATACAGCGAATACCACCACCCGGCAACAGCACGGCCCCATACCGCTGAAGCCACGGCGACTGCACCAGAGAGTAGCCTGAGAAATCCTGAGGCTTACAGTATTTCTGTGCTCAAACTGAAGGAATGCCTGCTGAGAAAAAAATCATCTGTAATTATGTATCGCCAAGACAAGATTGTAAGAATCCCATTGGAGAGTGCACTTTGATAGCTTAATTCCCCAAAAGTGTTTCCATCTTCAACCCCCCCAGCTCCTCCCCATGATGTTCAAAAGTGAGACCTATTCAAAACTAAAGCTCCCCAAACAACTAATCTACTAAAAAGGAAAATTTTACCATTAATTTTAACATTAAGCACAAAAAGAAAATTTAGATTATTACTAGAGAAAAATATGGAATGTGTATTACTAAATAAATATGTCTATCCATATAATTAGAAAAGTTGCCATTATAGACAAAATCAAAGATTTTATCAAATTCCAAAAGGAGTTTCCCACCCATAAACTTATTCTCTAAATAGGGAATTACTACATAAATCTACAATGGTTGACACATTTTCTTCATCTCAGATGAGATGTATTTATATAAAATTATAAAATATACTGAAATGAGATGATTTTATAAGATAAATATTACTCTTTAATTAAGTGTTTATTTGTATTAGTTTGTGGCCGTAAAAACCCAAACAATGAATTTGCAATCTATTTTTTGTACTCATAAATACCTAATTTCTGAGGATTCACAATAGTTAGCATACCATCAAAGTAGCAGATATATTTACAATAACTTTCAAAACAGACTATACTCTTAAAATTCCAACCTTGTCGACACACCTCCAAATTTGAACCTTCAAGGGTCGCAAAACAATGGTGTACATAATGTAGTACAAGTACCCAATCCAAATAAAGCAAACAAGGCCTTTGAAAAACTTTTAACCCATTATACAACTCTCCAAATAGTAGTTGGTGCTCCTCATTGTAGGATTAAAATCAACATAGATCTAGTATAAACCAGTATGATCTCATCTAACCCCCATTCACTTCCCGAGAAGGATCAAATCTCTTTTCACTTAAAAAGAGGGTTTAGTAAGACCGAGATTTGATCTCCTTTTCTACTCTCGGCGTATCCATAGTTAAGATAGATCATACCATTTATAAAACAATTTAAAAGAAAAAGTACATTTTCAACATTATAATATAATTTTCCCTTTATTTTATAGGATGAGTCTAGATTAAATGTTTGTTTTATGACAAAATATTTTAAAAGTTAAATATATAAATTAGATACAAACTTTCTAGAACCATTATTTTTCTATTTACTTCCTTCTTGCTAATTGTAGAACTTTTCAAATAAAATAAAAAATATTAATATTAATATTAATTTCTTAGAGTAAAATCATTTGGTATATACAAGGGGAAAAGGAAGGGAAAGTAGAAAGAAAGTATTTTTAATCATTCATGAGGTTGCAAATAGCTTCATGGGACATATTGCTTGTAGAAATTTCCTCAATCTTATATCTTATGCAAAAATTATTATTAATAACCGTTAGGTTCTCCTACTTAGATAAGTTATCAACTAAAATAAATTCAAGTTAACATCACAAGAAAAACACATAAATAAATCTCTACTAATTCGTATCTAGAATAAAAAATATGATACATTGACAAAGGGATACGCTATTCCTCGGGACAAATAGTCTTAAACCTGGCAGGAAAACCTGGTTTTTACATCGTTGGAGGGTTCTATTATGAAGAATATCACACATACGTAAACTGTCCTGACCTAACATTTACAGAGAAAATGCTAGGATCATAGCCTCAATGAAGGTCTGTACAAAATAATGACCCATCTAGTTGACCAAATTCAAGATTTACATATAATTCCAGCCCAATATTAGGGCTCAGAAACCCCCGCCCTCGCCGAAAGCTCGCGCGACCCCCCCCGAAAGCCCCCGAAAAGCTCTGATGTCACCTTTGGAAGACCTCCAAACCTCTCGCGTTGCTCCGAAAGGCACCTGGTGGTTACCCTAGACTGGTGACGTGCACCACTACCGACTGGCGGGTCTCTGTCGCAACCCCCCAGGTTTCTTCAAAATTACGATGTCTGCTACCGCCACCGTTGTTGTTTCTATGCTGAACCGTAGACATCTTTGCCTTCAGGTATTATGCACCCCGGATCGCATCATCCCCTTTGGTCTAAATTCCTCTCTTCTTGACAACAAAGGAGCACTTCCTCGAGTATTCTTAGCAAACCTTGCCCTAGAATTCTGTACCTCCTCAACTTCCTCGTTGCTTCCATTTTCCGTGTCTGCTAAAACACCCCAAGCCTTTCCTTTATACTTTTCTCTGCTGACAAATCAACGACTATGACCGCATCTTGAATCAATGGCTGGTATTAAAAGAAATTCTGATCCGTTAGGACTTAAGACAATTTCATCACATGTTTAATTAAATTCACTTTAATTATTTAAGTTCCTCAAGTTTTAACTTAGAAATACACTTAAAATAATTAATTATTTTTTAATATCTCCCAAACCAAACATGAAATTTCCCCAAATCCATTTCGGTCTTGTAGATCGTGTACTTCTAGTCCTTCTTCAAAAATTGGACCTAGAGCACAACCGATGTTACCCCAAATACACAAAATCTCAACATTGCTTCAAAACTGCCCCCGTATTCGGCCCTTCTAAAGTGAGTTCAACAACCCTCCTGAAATTTTCTGACAAACTTCTTGTTGAATATATTATCCCAAGAGCTAATCGCTTTGGTACCCCGCATAATTTTCCCCACTGGCTTTGAAGGCCTCACATTCTAAAATGGCCACCGTTGGTCAATTTTCAGAAGAGCAAAAATACATACTCTTTTCCTCCCACATTTCTTTGGTATTTCAAATAGTTCTTTGCTTTCACAAACGAAGGATAGAAACTAGTCCTACCGAGCAAATAAGAATTTTGGATCTCCAAGAAATATTGGGATTCTATGTGTACTTATCTTAACTCTTCCTTGTTGAAATTTCATAATAAATAATGGAGTTGGATACTCTTCTCGTTGAAATTTCACAATAAACAAAGTGAGTTGACACATGGACTACAATCTCCTCGTCATGAAATTTTTAGGGAAATTAATTTGACTATAATTTTTATAGAAAATATATAAAAATTATTTCTGTGTATTGATATATCTTTACCATTAATGTTAATTTATAAAAATATTGACAAATATTGTTAATCGTTCCAACCATAAAAATGCATAACCAAGAGTATTTCATATATCTCTCCATTTCTCCACAGGTCACCTTTTTTCTTTGTTCAACATAATATCCACATACATCGATAGGTGGATGAAACCCTTACCTCCATTGCTCTATCAATCAATTAAAAATGAGTGGGAATGGACCAAAAACAAGTCAACTCGAATTTGAAATATGATAACGATAGGGCTTATTGCTAATACTCAATAGTGGACACAATGATGAAAGGGAAGAAAAGTGAACCTAATAAACCATAAATGAACCATGAATTCTATGATTAAGCTCTAGCTGTTAATGCATTCTACATGGAAGTTCAAACGTAATATGCATCACTGGTAAAACCTGTGAATTTATTCACATTTGCCTTTACCGAAACTTCCCAACCGATCCAAAGTACACATTATTAATGTTATCTTAAAGGCATTACATCGCCTTAGCTCAAAACATACCTTCTTATCCTTAACCTACACTTATTTTTGAACCGGGCTTCATCGTCTTCACAGCCACCGTCATTCCTCAATAAAAATTATAGTTACTGTTTGAAAACATCTCCTTGCATTGTCACGAAAGCAACAGATCAACTCCGTATATTAAGACCACAAATATTAACATTTCTCTAAATAAAGGCGTATGTTGTTTCATATATTTCAGTCATGTAAAAAACCAAACCCCCGAATGGAAAGGAAACAACTAGAACCATATCGGCCACTAAAACTTATAGGGAGAGGAACAAGGAGTCTGTTGATTTCACTGTAACATAACTTGCCATTAACTACACTGAGAATTTAGGAAAAGAAACAACCAAAACCATATCAGCCATTTAAACCCTTATGTGTAGAGGCGTACGTTGTTCACCAATTATACCACAACTTGGTTATTGACCACATTGGGAGAGTTGAGGAGGGAAAGTCATGGAGGTGTCACGAGTCGTGAGGTTCAAGACCGAGTCTCTAGCCCCAGGTCAGAGCAGCAGTTTACAGAAGACAGCAGAATCAGTGCCAAGGCATGGAGGACATTAATGGCTTTTTTGAAAGAAAATAGTTTGTCAAAAATATATCAAAAGTTCACAAATTAACGTAAAACGGTAATTAAAAATAAACGTATTTTACCACCAAAATGCTCTATGATTACATTTTTTCTGTCAAAATCCAAATCAATACCTTTAATTTTAAGTCTCTATGTGTTTTTGGCCAATTTATGATCCTATGAGGCCAACTGTTGGTACTTGGAATATTTGTAATGGCATTTTGAATTTTATTTTCTGTACATATTTCCTTAAAAGCATCCAACTACTATGTAGGCCATGGTTAATGTAGACCTGTTTTTTACCAAGAGGAATATCTAATGTATATATTTTGAAGTTTATTTCTCTAGGTGCATCTCCTTAGAAAGCATCCAACTCAGCTATAGGTAGGTCGTGTATTCATGTAGACATGTTTTTTATGAAGAGTCCTTATTAATGATCAAATTTGAAGGTCCTGAGTCTGTTTTCAATTAGAAGTGGTATATATTTAGGCAACTTTCTCTATTCTGAAAGTTTAAAAAATACAATTCAATTGACAATAATATATTATTTTTACATTTTATTTTCAATCAACTTATTCTAATGGTTTCCCTTAAATCACTTATATTCTGAATCATTAAATATGTATTAAGAACTTAAATGACCACATAAGACAAGGCTCTTCTCATTTTCATATCTTTGATTTCTACCTTTTGTTTTTCATATCTCCTTTGACCTAATGGATTTGTAGACCTTTTTCTCAGCACTGGCAATGAACATCCAATTTAATCATAGCTCTGGTAGAGAAACATTTATATTTAAAGATGTAGACCTTTTCATTATTAATCAAATTGAATATCTAATTTAATCTGTAGATTTTGTTACAGAAATGCTGATTTTTTTCCCAAAATGTAGCCTAAAAAATTATATTAATAAATTAAATACAAGCCTTAGATCACCTTTACAATTTCACTCAAATATAGTTTGGACATATTTTTTGGTAACTATAAATAAATATTTAAATTAAAAAACAAAATTTGGTTTTTTCATCGATGGCACCACAGTAATCTATTGTTGAGATTCTATGTTTTCTGATGCCCTAGGAATTTTTAATATCTTCCACTCTATATGCGTTTTCTCACCCGTACACATTTAAATCTATTACAATTTTGTTGATTTGGGTTGAATAGAGCAACCCAATTGGATTTGTGGTAATTTTACCACATATACTTAAACCGAATTTCTGGTGATTCTGTTTAGATTTCATTTGCCTTTTTTTATGAATTGGTCTAGATTTGGTTCTTGAAATAGAGCATCCCCATCAACTAGGCATCGACCTGGTACATTAAACCGATTTTTTAGTAATTAAGCTAGCTTTGGGCTCATTGCTTTTTAAGATTTGGTCGGATTTGGCTCGTTTAACAGCAATGCCCCCGTCCGAAAAGTAAATACATTTTATTCTCTATTTACTTGCTACAAACATTAAAAAAAAAACCAGATTAAGTTGGTTTAAAAAACTCCATACAAATATTCATAGTTCCTCCATCCAAGCATAATAAGATTAAAAATTGAGATGGTGTGAGTGATTGAAAATATACACCTTGTTAATTTTGTTATCAATTTTAGATGTAAGTATTCTTTCATGTTACAAATGCAACCTTGTGACCCAAAGTTCGGAGAGTTCGTCCATGGAGTTCTTTGTCTTCGGAGGCCCTCAAAGAGTTACATACAGAATGAACTCCATGTGACAGAAATGGCCTGGTTCCTCCAAGGTCAAAAGACTTTAACCTCTTTTGGATCTTTCTTCTGCTCCTCAACAATGCCTTCACTAGTTCTCAACAATGTAAATGTTTATCACCACATTTGATCTCTTCAGAGATCCTCCCCATGTCCTTGGTCCACAATGTTACATGGACTTTCATGAACGAGTCACATGATGAGAAAGTCTTCATCCTTGTAAGGCACCCCACCCATGTGTTCAGGGGCTCCACAAACTTCATCAATCACAATGTTTTTATGGGTCATGCTCGTGTTCTCATAATTCATGTCCTCATAGAAGAAACAGATAGTTGAAGCTAGTCTTCACGCACACCGCACTGAGTCAGCCTTTCTACCCCACAATATACCACACAGACTGTAAGCAACCAAAGTGCTCTCGCGCTCTTCCTCTTCAGTTGTTTTCTTAAAATCCTTGCAGGTATCTGGACACATTCATCTTGAGACAGAAACACCTTAGACTCTGCTCACCTTGGCCTCGTACTCCCCGATGAAAACACCACAAGCTCATCATTGTCCCTGCCTCTCCTTTTCCCCGTCGATGAAGATGATCCTCTGTGAGTGGCTACAATGTAACATCGAACACAAGCCAGAGGCAGGCAAATAGACAGTGTTTTTCTCCTCCACCTATTCTCCACTTCCACGCTTTTTGTCACTTGTCCACGGAACTCCATCATCTCCCCAGAAGCGCTCCGCCTCGCTAGTCAACTTTGAAGCATGTACATTCTCTCCCACGATGAATTAATCCATCGTCGCCACCACTTGTGCACGTATCTTAGAAACTCAATTTATCTCTGTATCTCAAGAAACTATCACTACAATAATGAAGAAACACCGAACAAGAAACGGCATTTCACAACAATGGAAAGAACACACTAAATGGTAGAACCAAGAATCAGAATCGACTTTAAAAGCAACAGCGCTTTAAATGAAAAGAAGTATGGGGAAGTCACCGGACAAATACATAATTAATTAAAAGATCCTATGACTTCAAAGTAATTGCTCAAACTTACAAAGGAACGATATTTAATATTCTGTAACACTGCTGTGAACCTAATCGTTCAAACATTTATTATGCGTATTTAAGAAATTAGAGAATGTGTTGTGGCAACTAGGGGTCTAGTGTCAAGATTCTTGGCATATTCAGTACTGTCTTCGCTCACATAGCCCTTTCATCCACCCGTATTATTTATTTATTTTTTAAACCGTAGAAATAAAAACCCACATTTTTTATAATAATTTTTAATATCACCCTCTAGACGGCGCAGACCCTCCTGCTGGTCGTGACGTGTTCATCTTTAACAATCGGGTCTTTGTTCATGAAATGGAGAATTTCAAGTCGTCGACTGCGAAGACCTCCAAATGATGTACACGTGTCTCTGTCCACGAGCTCATGTAGGTGGATATCTTTTTCCGGACGTTCCACCTTTCATTTTTCTTCTCCCCGCACTTTCTATTCTTGTTACCTCGCTTTCTCTCTCCGTTCGGCGTTCGACCACCACCCCCGAACGCTCGGTTACCTAGCAAGTTTACCCCGCCACATATTTCACGTCGACCCCGCAGAGACACACCGCGCGGTCCGATTAATCGCTCGCCCGTTGCACCCCACGCCCGGAATTTTTCCATAGTAATAAAACCAACAGCGATATAAGCCCACCAGGAGTGTGCCACTATAAAGTATGAACGTCTCGAAGCATATTGGCAACCTATGGAGCGGAGGAGCCTATAGCTCCCTCTATATTCTACTCCGCTGGTGTTAATAAGAGTGGTATTTGCTTTCTTACCAACCTGCTTCACCACACCCAGCCGGTTAAGGGAGGGAAGAGACCCAGAGAAATCGATAGAGCAAAGGTATAAGATGAAAAGAATAAGGGAGGAAGACAGTGAGAAAAGACAGATGTGGAGAAGATAGTATCGCCCTGCAGCCCCTTCAGTGGACTGCTGTGCACGGTCAGAGACCACAGGGACAACCACTTCGACCACAGACATAAAGTGATTCTGCCTCAAACTCCCCCCATTTTCTCCTGCCTTGTAAATTATGGGGTCCTCCTGCCTCAAAATAGTTTAGGTTTTTGTTTCCCCGTGGGTTTTCTTATAATATGCCATTATTTGTCAACATTTTTGCCTCTATATTTCACCATTATTTTGAGATTTGTGGACTAGTATAATGAATATTTCATTTCCAAAATAAATTGGCCAGATTCCAACCAATCAACAATCGATTCCAGATTTAATTATTAAAGATAAATTGAGATCTTGAAATGTTAATTGTACCTAATGTGCACATATTCCTAACAATGAGCAAAAAATATCAATAAAAACAAGCACAAATATCATTGCATGATAAGAAACTCAATTGCATCAAAAAAACCTAAGCAATTTTTGACTTGGTAGATTTATGTGAACTTTTACAAATTCAAATGAAAATCACAGAAAGGGATTTAAGAACAAAATTTTTCCTTCTTCATTCTTGCACTATTTCCATAAAGGTCCTACTAACATGAAGGTCTCACAAAGAGTCACGCACAAATAACTTCTCGGAAGAGGCATTCTCCGTAGCGACCTTATCTTCTCACCGTACCCTTTTTTCATTCTCTCCCGCTTTCTTTTTCATCTTTTTGTCTTCCCTCTACCGATTTCTCCACTCTCCTTCCTTCCATGCCCACCCACATAGTCGCCATAGTGGAACAGTTGAACTAAAGCAAACCCTTGTTCTCATCACACAAGATTTGTCTTCTGAAGAGTTCATACTACAATGCTTACACCAGCTCGGCCGCCCATTTCAGATCAGAACAGAAAGATTCCAGACGTTTATGCTTTACCTCCAGATCCGTAGTAATTGAAATGG
Source organism: Pinus albicaulis (assembly GCA_034641835.2). Lineage (NCBI taxonomy): Eukaryota > Viridiplantae > Streptophyta > Pinopsida > Pinales > Pinaceae > Pinus > Pinus albicaulis. The sequence goes on along the minus strand of CM076574.1, from coordinate 345,164,352 downwards.
TCTTGAAAGGGGTTTGTATGCGCAGGGTGAAATATATTGAAGTTTAAATTTAAAAAGAAAAGTGTGAAAGTAAAGAGTGGTACTGGGAGTGGTATTTGATGCAAGAGCGAGGGGAGCAAAAGACAAAGAGGGAGAGGGGTCCCTGGAGGAGCATGACAGAAGACATTTTGAAAAATCCACCCAGGAGAGGCAGTTGGACTTGGCTCCAGAAGGAAACCGATCACCCTAAATCCCCCACCTAAGTCCCATTAAACGGAATTCAACATTTCCGTAGACTCGAAGACGGTGGGGAGCCTTGCTTCCGTCCATCGGGCGCATAAATGCCGCCGTAGCAGGAAATGCCTCACCCAAGACGAAAGCGTACTCCCACAATGGGGCATTTTTCCCCACCACCAAGGCCGCCAGACTAGGAAACAAGGCTTCCGGCGCCCAAGACCTTTCGTTTAATGCAGCACCAAAGTTTTACCCATCCTTTAATATCGTATTTACCAGATTTTTCCAGCAGTCCCCCCATTTTAATAGTCAATAAATATCCATTTCAAATTTATCCACCTCACCAACGAAATTCCGTTGAACAGTATAAGAGCAGGGTCTCCCAAGGCAACCTTCAGAATGAATATGTTGCAGTCAGACTCACTGTGCCTATTTCTTTTATTTTCCATATTCTTCAATCATTGATTAACTTGTTTAATCACCATACCATAGCTAACAAACAAAGATTTTTGACAAAACATAAACACTCAGATTAAGAACAGGCAGGTTTGGATATTTGCATCTATCAGCAAGACTTCACCAGACAGACTAAATTTAATCTTCCGGGCACCATTTTGAATATTCATTACAGATTTCTTATTTCTTCCTGTTATTAGGTCTTTTCGTGTATGCCGTGTTGCAAAGTTCTTTATAGCATGACATTTTTGGTTTTTTTCTTATAGGCCTTTGTGTGCCTCACAGCCTCCAATATTTTTTATTCATTTACTAGTGAACTTTCTGTATGGGTCTTTTCCTCTCATTATTTCAATGTCCTCTATGTATATGTAGATAAGAAACTATTTTACAGTTGCATATTTGACATGGTTGTCTGATAGACTACACAGATATTGCAATGTTTAGATGAATGCTGTACTTTCTTGATGTGGTATATTTAACACATGCTGGACATTATACAGGCAGTGAATTTCTGGGATCCTGGCTAACATGAATGTTAAGGTGAATGTAAACTGCACTGTTTTCACTCAATTAAATTTAATAATTTGGATTTTTTTTTCATTCATGTGCAAGAGGATAAGAAACAGAGTCTCTGACTAATACCACCAATTGCAATGTTTCAAATATACTGACTTCAACCATATTTTCAGCTCAAATTAAAATATTCTACATACTCAGAGAGGTCATTGAAAATATCTTTTCGAAATGCACCTCCAGCACGCCATGAGCTTCATTCTATCTTCTGTCTTTGGAGGTATTCCTGAGCATCTAATCTCACTGACCAATGCATGACAGCTCTGTTCCCATCTTGCCTAGAAGTCAGTTCATTTTACTGCCGTGTAAACCATTGTTATGAACATGTAACGGGGCTAGAATATTGTACCCTACCACTCTGACAGCTCAGTAAGCAGAACTAACACACTGCTTGCCCAACAGATTGATGTGTAACTATATTAACCAAAGGATTCAGATAAGCATAGGATGCTTTATTCATCCTAATGACAATGCCAGCCATGTAAGCTGTCAGGCTTCTTTGCCCCAGATCAAAACCAAACAAATAGACCAGTGACGTTTTGATACTATGGGCTTTTTCTCTCCATGAATCTCATTGATTATGAAAATGGACAGCCAGGGAAAGTAAGATTTGACGCAGATGTATATGTGCAGAGTATCATGAGGACACGCGGACTAGGAAGGACTGAGCTGTACAAGGTGTCACAGCAGAGGTAAAGTCACAAATGAGTAGGGATGAGCTCTATTTACAGGCAGGTGTTCACAAAACACAGAACAATGGATCTGTACCGAAGAGAACTGTGCATAAGATCCCTACGACCGCTGCAAGAGAGTCCTTAATCCTATCATAGGCAACAGTGCTGCCAATAAAACAAGATCAGAAAATCGTCAGATCTGAGGTGTGAGAAAGGCTACGGTCTTACAAATAACATAATGCAATTTTAAGAAGAGCACTGTACCCAGCAACCTGGTTAGACAGCTTAGAAACTCTCACTACAAGTCCTGTAACCTCACAGATCTGAAATGATCAGGCTGATTATGACTGTCATTGGCTACAGTCAGCCTGTTTGATGGTCACAACACTATCTTTGTCCAGACTCCAGGATTAATATATTGCTCATATTTCCACAAACAATGTAGCTGCGTCTCTGAGCAGGAACAACTCAAAACAATCTGAATAAAGCCTTCTCAATACAGTTGAAACATGGTTGAAACACATTCTGCAACTTATTGCAAGTTTGTTTGTTTTTAACAGAGCTACCACTGAAAGCAGATCTGTCACTAAAATAATAGGTCTACCCTTGGCTGTCCAGAGAACTGCAGCCTGACCTTTCACCAGTAACCACTGACAAGTGGGTTAACAGTGTGAGAACAGTTCCAAGGCAGTGAAAAGGAGAGCCCCTGATCTCACATCAAGGAAAAGGTGTTGTTATTTGATGTTGGAATTAAGATTGCTCTTAGACCAAAAATTGCAGGTGTTAGTCTTTGCTTAATTAAGCAAGAGTTGTAATCCATGAGAGCTGGTTAATCCACACAAATGATATCTGGAAATGCTGAACCAATGTCCAAATATCTGAGAATAAAAGCGTCAAGCTTAGACAAATAAACTAAATCCTAAACCAACTGGCTATTAGGGCTATGTAATCAAGTTTAGGGAGCTGAGAAAACATGGCCTGAATAAACTAACTCAAGAAAAAAAAAAAGAGTGATGGCCTGGTTTCTGGATCTGCTCAGGTCTTAAAAATAATGTTTTGCTCAGAATCCTACAAAGATTTTATCATAATTTTGTTTACAGTTGTTAAACTTTAGTATTTTGAGTGCCTTAAGAGTTTTTGATAGTGCTGAACTATTTCAATTATCAAAAATGACCTTCAAACACTCCAACTACCTGATTTTTTAATTTTAGTTGACCTGATTCCAGCAAAAACACTGCCATCCTCATTATTCTAATGTTGTGAGTAGACAATCTCCTTTCGATCGTTTGCAAAGATCCAGGTTAACATCTAAATCACAAATGAACTTGAATTTTATGATCAATGATATAACAGGAAGCACTTCAGACCTATTTTGTTACAGAGCATACTATCAAGAATTTGGAGTAATTTGTAATGAATGTGGCAGTTTGAAAGAATAAATAGATTCAGTTTTCCAGGCAATACATGAGGCATTAGAATTGCAGAGTTACAGTTCAAACTTGTGTAATCAAATTTCTCTTTAAATTTCATAAAAATAATAATACATTAATCTAACCATTAGTCTTTTTTTTTTCCTTTTTCAGATTTCTAGAACAAACTTTGGGTAATTTTGCATATGCAAGAATTGTAAAAAAAACCTTACGACCCATAGAATGTGATTACAAAACTGTTTGAATGAAATTACAAAACTATTATTAAAAAATATATATTCATAAATAGAAAAGTGAGACTTAACCTAATGATCATTATACATAACAATAATCTCATATGTTAAAAGCACATTTGACATAAAAGGCAAACATGTTTGAACATAACATGTAACCAGCAGAAAAATAGAAGATTCAGATGTAAAGAGCAACAAAGTTCATGTTCAGTTACAAGTTGTAATTAGCTTTCAAACTTTTCAAACTTTCTCTTCCACGGTCCTCTGCTCATGTTTCAAAGGTTACAACTTATTTCTTCTCTGGGTGGATGTTTGGAATGTGTTTGTGTACCTTTCTTGTTTCACTGCTGTATCTGTAGATTTTTGTACTCTATGTAGAGTTAACATGAAAGAAAAATTAAATAAACAATCAAATCTACACAACATAAAAACATAAAGAGACAGATTTAAAGTGTTCATCCAATCAATTTGGGCTACGTCCACTCAAAACAAACAGAGGAATTCTGCAATCTATCTTACCAGAGGAACAGCAACAGCAGAGCTTCTCGTATTTTCTCCACTCACCCCTACAACCTTCATGCTCATTTGCCTCTATGGGCTTACATTTTATATTGGGAGTAGAAATTGAATCATTAAATTCAATCACAACAAAATAGGATGCAATAACTCCACATCAAGATTAAATGGAGTCAATTTAACAACAAATTCTTATTGTTGTGTCATATTCATGAGATTTTCTTCTAAATTTAACTAAAAAAATCTCAACACTTCCACACATGCACCTTCCCATATATTGTCCTATGTTGTCCTCACTCAATTACCAATTCTATGTCAATAGACACCATTGCAAGACTTCAATTCTCCACTCCACTTTCCTGGAAAGTGCTCCTCCCACATCATATTTTCTTGATCCTATTGTCTGCTTGAAAATCAAATCCCAAGTTTTCTACCACTTTTCTAGAGAGTAGGCTTCCACATCATATTTCCTTGATCTTTTTTGTCCGCTGAAAATCAAATTCCATGTAAGATGGATGGGATCCTCTCAGATCTTGCATCTGATTTCCAAGTCACAAAGCAACACACTGAACACTCCCTTTCCCGGAAAATGATGCGGCTTGCAAATAACGACCACCTATTGGCCATTGTAAAACGCCCCCCAACCGGCTTGACCGCGTTCAACGCAAACACGTAGCAGTAGAATTCTCTCTTCTCTCACAATATTGGACAGCATGATTCTTCCCACTCTCCTATCTCCAGTTAAAAAGGCTATAACTCCAATGTCAAACCGTCTTGTGATGTCCGAAACATGGTAATGGCCTGAATGACATCTTGTACTAGCGAATACAATTCGAACAAAAGGAGATGGAAATCATTACATCGAACATCGAAAATACCAGAGAATCGATACTTGACAGTTCAGGCTGATCTCTCGATCCTTTAACTTCCGTCTCGATTTCTAAAGAGAGAGGGCGGAAGGCGATTCTACCATGTTTTCTCTCTTGCTTCTTACCCCTCGCCCCTGAGTCTCCACCTCTCTGTTTCTGCTGCTATTCACTATAATGCAATGGCGGAACACGGAAGTTGAGCCCTGGTCATGCTGAATGAACGCGAATAACCTTATCTTCTTATTTTTAGATGGAATAACTTCACCTTAGCTTTTGGGGCTTTCATTCTCTGGAATAGTGGGTGGGCTTTAAACTTCTCATCGGACATTGTGTGTTTGGCAACCCACTTCACCCCATCGGACATTGTGTTTTCATGATTAAGACAGATCTGGGTGTAGATTTGGGATCATAGAGGAGTAAGTGTTCAAATTATAATTAAGTTAATTTATCTGGATTTTCACATAAACCCAAATTTATATCATTAAATTTAATATTTAATTATATTTTAAAATTTTATATAATTATTAAAAATAAATATAACATTTAATTATATTTTAAAATTATATAATTTAAATTTACAATCGAATAAATTTAAAAATACATGTGTTGAGTTAAAAGACAACTCCCACCAGTGAGTGGAGAGCTCTTTCATTTATCTCTAGATAGATCCCTTGAGATCAACTCCTTTATCTTCGTACTTACCGTGCGTAGAGGTAGAGCACTAACCTGTGTTTCCAACAAAACGTAATTAAAAAGAATATTAATGGTTTGGGGCAATGACATGTATTCGGTATCGCACTTAACAGACATAGGGAGAGTTGTTCACCTGTGTGACCAGACTACAGGCACCGGTCCCATCAACTCCACAAAATAAATAATATACATAACCAATAATTAAATTAATAAAATAACATGAAGTTCAAATATATATTAAATTATGTTCAAAATTTCCCAAGTCATTGACCTGGCCCATACGTGTCCATAAATAACCCACAACTGTCCATAAATAGCTTAATAAGTATCAATATTACAAATCCCAACATTTAGCAGTAGGAAACTCATAAAACTATTTCTCCTCCAAAATGGCTGCAAGCTGGTCATAATAAAAAGTCACTACTTCAACCCATCCGATCAACTTTGATGTCACAGGCGAGAAGTGTATCAATAGTACCGCACATAACAAAAGAATGTATAACAACCATAATCGTTGTGTTATTCAACATTTAAAACCCAATGTGTTCAATAAATGACACCCACCCCATAACAACATTTAAACTAATCGTGTACAATAAATGACACCCACCCAATAAATCTAACAATTATTTCCTATCAAAATGTAGATCAAACACATGGATCAACAAAAAACAAATTCTCACCATTAGATCACATCAAATTCAATCGATCACACATGCAAAATGAAGCTATTGCAATCCATGTCCATCATTGTCATCAATAAAATCAACCTGCAACAACTATAAAAAGAAGTTCAACCACTCCAAAGCTACATTTTTCATTGTTATTCAATGCCACCTTGGAGACAATCCAAAGACAAAACACACCAAATTTCCCTGGAGACAACCTATTAACACACCCCAAAACAACACAAGATATTCAGTTAGTTTACATCCTTCTTACAATTTTATTTTATCTTTGAGTCTTTATTTTAGCTTTCTTACACTATTATTTTCTATTTTCCGAGTCTCAAGCCATGATTTGTTACAGTCTTTATTTGGGCTTATTTCCTCATATCTACTCCCACAATACCAGACAACTTAAATGTTCTTGGATCACAATTCTCAGGGAAATTAGACATGTGTCCCAAACTCATAGATACAAACCGAAAGAGCAACACGTAATTTAAATCCACGTTAATGAACTAAGGTATGTTATTTAATGCTATAGGTTCATTGAACTAAGGTATCTTGTTTACAACAGCACATTCACAAGACTTCCAAGCACACAAGCTCTGCACACAAGGTGTCCAAGATTCATTCAATCTAATCTAATCACATAGTAGCCCAGCATCAAACAACTGGAAAGGTTAATCGGTCAATATATGCTCCAAAATTTTATGAAAATGTTTCAAAAACACATATTTCTAGAAAACCTACCCATGTTAAAATACCTCACAATTCTTGTATTCTATTCTAGGATGTACTTTAAAACAATTGGGAAAGGTTATACCTGTCAATACATGTCTAAATTTTATATTAAAATGACAAATAAGATGAATAATCGTTATAAGAGACCTTTTCAGAGCATTAGTCTCGTTAGACCTTCAAGATAAAAGTCTCAAGTTGTTGGGTTGACTAAACCATTCAAAACAAAGTCTCAAGTCACAAGGCTGATCAAACTATCTAAAAATACTAATGCTTTTAACCTCAAAGTTTGTCCGTAGGATTTGGTCACTATCCAAAACAATTTTAGCATCTCCTACTTCCCCATTTGCCTTCGTACTCAACATAAATACAAAAAGACAAAGATGACTAGCTAGCCAAAGAGGCAAAACCTAATCGTGTGAACAAGCCCACCTAGGCTTAAAGGGCACATATCTTCAAAGTAATGAAAAGATTCAGGGCTACATGGAGACTTGGCTAAAAGCAAAGCCGTATCAAAACAAAACTACTTTCACGTCAAAGAATTGCCGTGGCAATATCTTATTGCTAAACCTCGAATGCATCAGAAGCCACCGCATAGGTGTAAAGTACACAAACCCCAGCACACCCCGCAGGCCTAAGGTCACGTCCTATCAAACAAGTACTATTAAATAAATTGGGATAAAGCTAACTATCAGAAAGTTGTGTGAATTGCAGAAACATACCAATATCGCTATTAAAGAAGTAGCAACAAACAAGTACCCGAGAGAGTTCTCGCATGCTTGACCCAATTTTTAGACAAAACAAATAGGTTTAAAGAGGTGGTGCGCAGCTCTAATCCTATACAAAGATTTTGAATATGTTTTTGGTGCCTCTAATGACAAGAGGAGCCACAGGGTGCAAGAAAATGGGAAGTCCTCAATTTCCATGCAACCGCACACTCATATAGATTAACTTCGCCAGGACCAAGAAGTTATTGTTGACTCCATCTATCTTCTCTTGGGAACGGAAGTATTTCCAGACAATGCACTCTTCAATGTGCCTCGCCATATTTTTGATACTTTACTTTAAACTATTGTCAATTCTTTGCCAAATGTATGTTTTAACTTTTTAGTATTTCTTTACAATCAAATGAAAATGAGCAAACATAATCATAAATTTATTTATAACTTCCCACTTAATCGAAGCATAAACATTTGTTACATTCAAGTAAGACCTGGAGCCTCAAGGCAGCAACTTATAGGATGAATTTATAAATATTCATGATAAAAACACTGCAAAATAAAAACTTAAACCATTTTCAAATCACAATTGTATTCTATTTGTAATCTAAATCTTAAAAAAAAATTCAATAAGATGATTCGTAAAAATAAACTCAAACCATTTCATATCACCTCAAGCCTTCACATCGGTATTGCATTTTTTTATACTGTAATGAAACTTTTTCAATCACCTTGCCGCTTCATACATAAATCGGTTACTATCAACTATAGATCAATAAGATGGATTCGTAAAATAAACTCAAACCATTTTTACATTGATCAAGCCTTCATTAATGGTATTGTATTTTTTTATACCGTAATGAAACTTTTTCAATCACTCCTCACGTCTATACAATCACTTGGTCACTATATACAACTCCACATGGTCAACTATAGATCAATTCTCCGAGTGACCGTATTGGAATTAAAATAAATAGGTTGCTAGAAATTAAAACCTTTATTAAATAGGTTGTCGAAAAACAATCATAAATCTGCAACAGGGAGTTGAGCACAAAGTCGGTAGCATTTCTGAAGTTAACATATATCTCCACAGAGGCCGAAAATAGAAGCTTCGTAGCATTTGAAATTAACATATATTCGTAATTGCTAGATGTGCATAGATGTCGTATTCATCATATGAAAACAATCCTTCTTTTCAATTATTAGAAATAATAAATGGCACTGGTGCTTTGAAAACCTCATGTAGTTGCATCCGCGGCAAGAGTGGAGTTGCAGCTGTCAGATGGGTATAGGATGTGGCAGGGAGAGTGACCAGCAGTTCAATCGCGATGGCACTTATCGGATGAAGAAAGAACAAAGATGTCAATGTCACCAATGCTCCAGAAATGTTGTTGACGATGAGCATGTGGCTAAACATGGTTGTGGCACCACCGCCCACGTAGCCATCATTAACCACCAAGGTGCAATCACTCAAAAGACTGTCATTACAAGAGGTTGGACAAAAGAAGAAATGTTATCGTAACGACGACATAGAGTTCAATGGATATTCTGTCAGCATCTCAAAAGAAGAAGGACACTATTCCCTCTCTTCATCAATACATTATTGGACAAATAATTACCCACACGAAACGTAGGTTCGTTACGTTTATGATCAAGAGGAGGAGGCCGAGGTGGTTTAGTGGTGTAAAGAAATGGCTCAATTGGGACATGGGGCTAGAGCGATAACCCAAATTCCTCCACACGTGCTCAAATCGCTCAAGGGGAGGCCAAACCTATCTGCAGATGGCTTCGGTAAATCATGGTGGTTTGGGTTTAAAAGCGGCATCTGCATCTTGTATTGCGTACAGTTTACAATACCGACAGACAGTAGCATTAAATTTACATCACAGTTGTATGTGTGTTCTATGACACTTTTCTAAGTGTATATATAAATACCTTCATGGCTTCATAATTACATGGGTCCTATGGATGAAACAAAGCTGAAAGTGGAAGGAATGAAGAAGAGGGCAATTGCGAAAGAGGTATCACCAAATGTACAAACATTTTACGAAGAAAGGTGGAATGGATAACCATTTTATGTTGTGTCAATGCAATTGGTGCTTCAATCCTGCACTTTATCTTTTCAAAGGTAAAAATCAATGAAAAATTATATACAAAACTCAGGACTGGAGCATGTATTGCCTACATCCCCATGCATGGATGACTAAAGAGTCATGAATTGGTCACGTACCTTGTCGCATTCCGTGCTGTGTGGTGTTCTACCTAATAATGGTGTACAATCACAGATATTAGGATGGCTATGAAGCTACATGGTTTCACAAACAACAATTGGAAGACACAATTTGGCATTGACCTTTTAATATTGCTCGCTCATACCACTCATGTATTGCGCCCACTGGCTGTCGGCGGTGTCGTCCTTCAAAACTTACTGTGCTCTAATTTATGGTCGATGGATGTCATAAAAGAACTAGGGTTGAAGTCAAAAGGTTCGGCTATGGTCAGCAAGGTTTTTAAAAGGGTTCTTACACCATCAGTCATCAGTCAGTTTTGTAGTGACGAATATGGCCAATAAATTACAGATGTTTTTATGCATGACATCGTCAGAAGCAAGTTTTCCATGTGGATGACGCAAGAAAGCATATGGCGGAAGAAGAAGTAAATGAACATGATGATGTGGTCGTACCGTATAACATACTTCCTGCGATTACGTTTATATGTCGATGATGATGAGTTATGTATGTAGAAACACAAATATATTTTGTCAAGAATTATGGCAACACCGTTGAACATGCGGGCTTGAGAATGTAGATTTTGTTGAAAACAGTAAATTGTTGATATTGTTATCACCAAGATTTTAGTTCAAAATGAAAATGTCGATATTGTTAATGCGTAAAATGAAATTACTATATTGGGCATGAAGAAAATGATGATATTGTTAATGCGTAAAATGAAATTGTCGACATTAAGTTTGAAATTGAAAATGACTAATTGTCATTTCTGAAGGCAAAACCCACCATCATACCGTGAATATGATTAGACTGAACGCCCATAGTGCTCCCAAGAACTAATGAAAACAAAGCATGAACATGCCTTCACAAGTGGTTTGAATTGAATAGTGAAATTGTTCATTTTTTGTATATTAGATCAATGGAAGAAGATGGAGGACATAATGAGTACAAGCAGATGAAGAAAACAATAGTGTTCAATCAAGTGCTACTGACATCATGCTACAAGGAATACATGCAGGAGGGAGGAGAAGTTACTTGGGCGGTTTCAGTTACCAGTTACAGTGTCAATGAAAAGAAGCAAGGAACAATAGTCTTCGTTTGGGGCTAAGTTCACGCTACTTCACCAAGACTATACAAAGCTCCTTGTTGAGTCTCAAAAATAAGAAATGGAAATTCAGGACTAAAACAAAAAAAAAAAGATCAAGCCAAGAGAAGAAGGCGTTGTGTTAAGCATGCAAAGACACTGCCGAGCGATGAGTATTTGAAAGAGAGAGCGCTATATAAGGAGTACAGCAACAATCTCAAGACAGAAAAGGAAGCAAGGCAGCGGCTCAACAAACTTGAAAGGAACAAGGGTTGACTCATATGGTTGACATAAATGCAAGCACAGCTAATGAGAATGAATCAGAACATGTCCAACACATTAACAACATTGCACACAAGCAACATTATTCCAAGGACCTCATAAACATTCAAGTGCCTCAAGATTAAAAATTCTGGGTTTACCCACTTGCCTTGCCCCCCCCCCCCCCCTCTCACGATGAGGTTTGAATTCAATGCATGTCAAAGACACACTCACTTAACGCAAGTGTGAGGCATTTACCTGTTCCTCCATGGATGGAAGGGACAAATTGGTCTCAATTATATGGCAGCAATCGTGTTCGACTACCCAATCAAGTCTTTTTGGGATGTCAACTTACTTGGTTTTGACTGTAACTTGTTTGGTAATCGAAGATTCTCAAGGCCATAAAGAATAGGAGTGTTAAATGTTTTTGGATGTGTAACCACATTATGATGTGGATTTTGGATGGACTTCTACGTTTGCTTCAAATCGGTGATATGTTAGAATGATTGTGATAGGGCTTCGTCATATTGACATTTTTGAAGATCATATGGAAGAAGATATCTCTCCACCATACTTTTTATCACTTCTCATGCTTAAGGATACATTCGAAATGTAGAAAACACATAGTGAATGTAATTTTGTTTTTCATAATTAAACTATTTTTAGGAAAATAAGGTAGCCTAACAAAGATAATCAAACCAATCAAGGCTATATCTGACCAACATGAGATGTTAATCTAAGGGTTCAATAGATACAATCTCTCTTCGACATTTAACATAGGCAATGGCTGATCCATTACTCCAACTCTCTATTTGTTGGACTGTCCTCAAACAAGACTCCCAAAGTATGAATTTTGACGCCCTACTCTCCATATGTTGCGTTGTTTGACAAAGTAAATACTTTTATCACCCATTTCGAGAATTAGAGTTACGATGCTTGTACTGTGGACTTTCCGAGAACCGCTAAGACATCCGGGTTTCCCTAATAGATACTTTGCTGTTACCGTGCATAATAATATAATCGAATGAGAGTCTCTTGTAACACCTAAGTATTCTCAATGTAAACACTTAAGTGTCTTACGGATCTCATAACCGGCACAAGCCGCCATGGCGCCATGTGATTCCTAAATGAATCTATTCAATTTTGATTTACTCAGACATTTAATTTTATATCTTAATAGATTCTACTTTCTACTACACCAAGTATAATCGTTAGACCTTAAATGTGAACATATATGTATATTTTTTAAGGGACCGTTTATGAACATACTGTGAGTCACTCTTTATGAGACAAAACTAGTTTCAAATTCCAAGGATATGTTAACACCCTATAGGCATTTCATTATAGTTTTTGAAGACCTGGTTAATAAGCGTGATATCTTCCTGTACCCATATTTATTTATCCTTCTTCACAGATAAAGGGAGAACGAATGGGCATAAATGAAAAGACGGACAGAGAAAGGAGAATGCCTCACACTACAAATGATGAGGCTGCAAACACAATAGATGGGAAGAAATGAGACTAAAGTCACAATGCAACAAGAGGTTGACACACTAAGATGACATAAGTAAAGAAACCAAATGGAAAGCAAGGTGCGTAGCCAACATAACAAAAGAGGTTGGACACACTAGGATGTCATAAGTAAAGAAACAAAATTGAAAACAAGGTGCATCATCCGTCTAGCATGTCAATCAGCAGAAATACATCGTATTGCGCTAATCAATTTGCCATTAGAGAACTTACTCTTTGAAATGGTAACTTCCACCTTAATTATTATATATTCAATTCATGTGCGTAGCCAAAAACTTTCAAACGTTCCATTTTCACTTAGGTCACCCATTGTAGTTGTATTCTAATTACTAGTTCTACACTGTACCTTAAAATCTCATAAAGGCTAAAATTAAATCTGTTTACTGGCGATCCATTTCTTTATAGAGGTAAAAAGTTTCTGCTCATCGAAAACACCGTCCCAAAGCATTCGATAATAAAGGTGTTTGATTGTTACTCTAGCATAAGTTTCCTTGAGCATGGCGATGTGAACATTCATATGTATATTTTTTTTATAAGACTGCTTATGAACATACCTAGGAGTCACTATGAGACAAAACTAGTTTCAAATCGGTGATATAAAATGACCTGAAGAAATTATTATAGTTTTTGAAGACTCCGTTTAATAAGATATTCTCCTGCCCATATTTATTTTTTGGCCTCTTCTTCATGATTAGTAAGAACAATCATTGCATAAAATAGTGATACTTGACAGAGAGCTGAGAATGCCTAGAAACCACAATGATGAGGTCATTAACATAATTAATATGTAGCTGAAATGAGACTCAAAGCCAGCGCTGCAATAAGAGGTTGGACACACTAAGATGACATAAGTAAAGAAACCAAATGGAAAGCAAGGCAATAGCCAACATGCAATAAAAGAGGTTGGATACACTAGGATGTTATGCTAAAAGAAACAAAATTGAAAACAAGGCATCATCCGTTCAGCACAACAATTGGGCAGAAATACACTATTGGGTACTCAATCAATTTTCCATTAGAGAACTTACTTTTTAAAAATGGTAAATATCCACCTTAATTATCATATATTCAACTATGCGTAGCCAAAAACTTTCAAACGTTCCATTTTCACCGCAGTCACTCACGTGGTTGTACCTCACCAATACACCCATGACCAAAATCTTAAAACTTAAGAAGCACAAAAATTAAATCGGTTTTACGAAGTGGATCCATTTTCAACAGAGTGTAAAAAAGTTTCTGCTCACCGAAAACAATTCTCATTCCAAAGCATTCAGATAATAAAGGTGTTTGATTGTTACTTCAGCATGTTTCTGAGCATGGGTTAGATGTGAATATCTATATGTATATTTTTTAAGGGACTGCTTATGAACATACTAGGGAGCTAATTTTTTATGAGATAAAACTAGTTTTAAAATTCCAGATATGTTAGAAATGAAAGTGATAGGTCGTCATATTTTTTGAAGACTCGTTTAATACAAGATATCTTCCTGCAAATTATATTTATTTTTGGCCTCTTCTTCGTTGCATTAGTAAGAAGAATCATCAGTATAAAATAGTGATACTTGGATAGAGAGCGAGAATGCCCTCCAACCACAATGATGAGGTCACCAATACAATTAAGATGTAGTTGAAATGAGACCTGAAGCTACAATGCAATAAGAGGTTGGATACACTAAGATGACATAAGTAAGAAACCCAAATGAAAGCAAGGCAGAGCCAACATGCAATAAAAGAGGTTGACACTAGGATGTCATAAGCAAAGAAACAAAATTAAAAAATAAGCAGTATCATCTCGTCTAGCACAACAATAACTAAAGAGAAATATACCGTATTTACCAATCACCTGAGCCAATAGGAGAACTTACTTTTGAAATGGTAACATCCACCTTAATTATCATATATTCAATTCATGCGTAGCCAAAAAATTTCCAAACGTTCATTTTCACCAGAGCCACCAGAAGTTGTATTCTACCTATTAGTTCTAGTTAATTAAAATTTTAAAACTTTGCGAAGCAAATTAAATCAGTTTCATTGCGTATTCAATCTATTTTCAACAGAGGTAAAAAAGTTTCTGTCATCGAAAAACAATTTCGGTTCCAAAGTATCTGTGACATAAAGGTATTGATTACTCTAGTATAAGTTTTAGTGCCAAACAGACTAGGAAAAATTGTAAAGGTGTGTGAGTTGCGGCAAACCCTAAAATCTCACCAAAATGTTGATATAAATTCACCGCTGGTATTTTATATCTCAATTTTGTCTTTCTCAAAATTTGTTAGCCATGGAATCTTAATTGTTTTCATAGCTATATTTGACTTCCTTCTTCTTTGTTGTTATTTGGTTATAGCCTTGTACTCAATACAAGAGAATGAGCCTGACACTTTTGTTTCCCTCTAGTCTATACCGTATCTTACCAGAATTTTCCTTTAGAAATACTTCGCTACTATAAAATGAAGAACTAAGTTTTTATGGCCATACCTCACCTTTTATGGCAACTCTTTATCGGTATTCTTAAGTCCATGTTGTGAAAAGAGACCAAATTTCAAAAGACAAAAACTAAGAAAATAGATTATCACTTAAAATGACATGTAGATGAAATTTAAATTCAGGCATACATTTTTTGCAAAGTTACAAAACTTAAACAAAAGCTATCCCCAGATATGTGTTAAGATTGTTTTCTTTAACTTGTTTCCAAAAAATTTCCGTATTTCCCATATCGTCTACACAAAAAAATAGGGTGCCCATTCTCCACCATACTCAAAGACAATATCGTACCGTACGTGTACCCTTTCCGTCGATTCCAATCGCCATCATGAATTATGTAACCTTAGATCAAACCCTTTTAAGGACTGCTGTAAACACCATGACTTTGCTTCTCCTAATTACCATGACCTGGACACATCCCACACCGTATGAGGGTGTATAAAACTAATTGGAAACTCTGTAAACTAATCTGAACAAAATAATGTGGATAAGATATTAACTCAAAAAATACATCTCCATTTAGGAGACAGATAAGATAACCATATCGTGACAAAAAGACAATTTTTCCCTTAGCTTATTTAGACTTCTAGAGAGAGTCGGGTATCTATTGAGAGTAAAATGATTTTCACTAAGCCTCACAATAAACTAGAAAGGGTGCAATCGTAGAATTCATAATCTCTTAACCTAGATTTGTTTGACCATATTGTCAAAGAAATGTCAAAAAGGTGGGAAAGAACAAACCGTATTCTACAAAATTTCGTAGCCTAGAGTTAGTATTCGTACCGATAAAGTGACACAAATTAACAAACAATATTGCTGGTGGTTTGAAAGTTCTAACAAATAATATTAATAAAACAGCCTTCTACAAAACGACTCCCAAACTCTCAATAAGTACCGTAACCAAACCCTAACCCCTAAACCTACGATAAAAACATAAAATTCACCACATGTAAATCCACAAAAATTCCATTCGATCAAGTTACAAGAAAAAAAGAAGAGCTAAAACTACCCGAACAACGATTGGGGATGTTAAAAAACATTGTGGGACAAGGTTAAAAAACACAAATAGTACGTATCAGGATTATGAATCCCACGCGCAGGCCGCCCAGGCTACGCAGGTTGAGAAGGCAAAGGCTGCGGTGGCCGCCACGCTGGAGAACCCTGAACTCGGAATCCGACCAACAACCGACCATGAACCCTGCACTCAAGCAAACAAGAAAAAATTAGAATTTTTTTACATTATTTAGCAAAAATTGAACGAATTGCAGAAAAAAATTGAACGAAATTATGCTTTTAAATCGGAAGAATCAAGGAACCGTAGCAAGTTATGATCGAACCCCTCGGTGAAGGAACGATAAGTCGGTGGTCCGAAGACGACGAAAGGCTACCCAATAGCGTACTTCGCATTCAAGAACAGGAACCCCTCGCGAGGGCCACAACGTTCGGGCAACAGACAAAGGTTGAAACCCAACATTCCTCGAACATGCATGAATCCCATGACCAGCATAGAAACCCAGACTGAACAGATAATCCAGCATGATAAAGGGGAAATGTTAAACAATATTCTAAGAAATGGCGATGGCGAATAAGTTTTTTGCACCACAATCACTACCAATGCTGTGAGCCGAACGCCCACACTGCCCTATGTTAAATGAACGAGCAAAACCCCATCCCTATTAAACCGCCGTACGAAACCCTAAACTCAAAAGAAATTCCCCTTCATTAATGGCACCAACCCAACACGTGGCCGGCTGAAATGGACACCGTCGTACAACGACCACGTGACATAACACGTCGCTCACGAGGTGGAGGGTTTGTTTAACCAACGATGGCATCTCCCTAGCTTTCACCAAAAATTATATCATCGTCGTAGCACCACGTACGCTCTAAACCAAATATCGAGAAAATTACATATATGAGAATTCACTTATATTTGAAATTAAAATTGGTTATGGCACTTATATTTTTTTTATTTTATGAGTGCTTAATATCAGGCTACAAATTTAAAAATATATATAGTTTCATCAATTAATATTAAAAACACATAGACCTAATAATAATAATAAAGAGGCATATGTATTAAAAAAAATGTATGTATTCAAATACGTATACAAAGTCAAAAAAATAAAATAAAATAAAAATTAAAATTTATTTACAAACAAGATTTGTGTCTAGGTTCGTTGTTCCAAATTTTTTATATTATATAATTGGTACTGAGAGAGAAAAATAAAATTAATTTTCAATAAATTAATGTAAAAATTATATAAGATTTATATAAAAATTATGATAATTACATCAAAGAATACATTGCTGTATCTATCAATGTAACAAGATGAGAAATCTTATCAATGAACCCGCTTAAATATAAAAGAACACCCTAGCTGGCCCAAATAACCACTAGTCCCATCCTGAAAATAAAAAAGTAAAAATGAATTAATTAATAACTATATATTGTTATTATTATTATTATTTTATTTTATTTTTATTTATTTACCAAGATTATTTCAAAAGACAGTGAATAAACATAATCAATTCCTACTACTACATGTAAAATGTGGCATGGAATTGGAATACTTACAAAACTAAAATGTTGCTTACAAAAATTACTTATATTGATATTATAGTTAAAATTGTGGCAGTAAATTTATCAAATTAAAAAATGGTCAATATTCGTACATATAAAAAGTAAATTGATTGAATAGCAAACATGTTTTTTGTGTGATTTAAATTTCATTAAGTAAAAGCACAAGTGTTTATGAACATAAATCATGATAAAATTGCTATGATAGTTAAAAATGCTTTACAAGGTAAATTCATATAAGTAAAACATAAGTTCCGTTAGATATACAAATTATGTAATTTGACATTATATTCAAAAATGTCTTTAAGATAAATTTTATTCAAAAATGAAAAATTAATACATTTTACATCATTGTTAAAAAAAATTGTGAAAGATAAACTTTATCCAAATAAAAACAATAAATATTTCTTATATATATAAATTATGTAAATTGATATTTATAGTCATGTTTTTTGTGTGAGGTAAATTTTATACTAAAATTCAATAAGTATCATATATATATATATATATATATATATATATATATATATATATATATTCTCCTAATTATATTCTATTATACCCGTAACCTCGCATGAAAATGCATGATGTTAATACTATTTAAATATAGTAAATAGAATAATAAGTTACATAACTATTAATAACTACTATTTTCAGGTATATTAACATAACTATATGATATAATCATGTATCCATTTCATGATTTCTTTAACCATAATAATTAATCACATACTTGACATTATGAACATCACATCGAATGTAAAGATATTTGTCTAGATGACAAATATTCGATATTACATTGTTCTGGAAATGTTCGATCATTGTCAAAAGTATAAGAGTGATTTATTATTTTCTATTAAATTTAAAATTTGATCTTCTCACTTTGTTTTTGTAATAGTAAAATGAAGTTGCATATCATAATCATAATCTATCCATTCTTCACTTTCTATCTATTGTTGTTTTTGGTCGGTGGATATATTGTAAATTTCTTGTTGAACTACCATATGAGATAAACATATATTCCATTTATCTACAATCACAGTTACTATTCTGTAGTTTTCAATCAAAGTCTTATGTAATTTTTTTTTGAACTACCATATGAGATAAATATGCCCCCCCGATCTACAACTAACAGCAAACACCATTTCATCATCATGTCTTCCCTAAAATTAATGGATGTCCTCCTATCAACAGAAGCAATCTGTCTTCCCCAAAAGTAAGCGGGATGTCCTCCCAAATTATTCTTGGGCATGAAACCATAAAATTTATATTATTCTCAAAAATCTAAGGATACAAAAATATCCTTGAATACACCATCAAGTTTAATCACCGACCTATTGCATAATTGTAATAATGTTGGTGTATTGAAGGCTAGGAATTTTTAGTTGATTCATGATTTTTTTACTCATTATGTTTATAGTTGCTCCCAAATCAATCAATACAGTTTAAGGTCAATTCCATTGATGTGAATTTTCACAATGTAGCCACTGACCTAAATATTTATGTATTGTTGTCTTCCTATCATGATGTTCCATGGTATTCTCCCAACTACTTCTAGATTATTTTTATGTCTTTATTTTTCTTTATACTCAATTCTTTAATTGTTTTTGCAAAAAATGGTATTTATTCATATAGTTTGCAATAAAGGAATCTTTATAGCGATTAATTCAACCATCATATCATTACTGTGCAATGTGATTGCCTTTCTTTACCCTTTATCAATTTTCAACCTTTTTCGTGAAAAGGTGGTTTAATAGGATATTGAAGGTTGTTCTATAATAGGAGTATTCACCGTATATTTATGAATATTTTCTCTGTTTATCATTTTCTTCCCGAGGGAATAGTGTTTCTTCTTCTTCAAATTTATTGCTATTTTCACACTGTATCCCCGAATAACAACAGAGGGTTTTCGGCTTTTCAACATCACGTATCTTAATAATTGAACATTATTTAGATATAATGGTGTTATTATATAGGTTTTATAACTTTTTCCTTCCATGTTGTAAAAATAAAGCTATTATTTGGACGGGGGTTGCTGGACTCGGCAATTGGTTTGGTTTTCAGGTGTAACGTACACGCAAAGTTATGCTCAAAATTGAAAGCGTTCAAAACAGATCGAACCCGAGCGACCGAAAAGGTCTCGTCGTTGCGATTCCAACAACTATTAATGTTCCGAAAAAATTGATGTCGATGAGGAAGATATCACGTTATGTCCGTTTTCCCAAACAACAAAATTTTTGTGACTAGGATGCCTGGGGTCAAAGATGCGGGGTGGGGTATAACAATGTGGCATATTTTGTATTGTCTCCATTTTCCCATGAACAGTGAATTCACACATGGCATGTTGTGGATTGTTGATCCGAGATGTTATTCTCATTCTCAATGGGATGGCCTTTGCACATTTTTTATTTAAGTCGTTGGATGAGAGCCACGTGGTTCCCATGGGTATGAAAATTTGTTAGAGGGCACAGTGAGTCGAAACCGAGACCAGTGTGCACCCGACAACCTACTAACCCGCTATACCACGGCTTGGAACTTTATGTCTCCGCATTCACTTATGGTTTAAAATTTTTACATTTGAGGGAGGTGGGGGGCGGGGGACCGCTAATCGTCTCAACCCGTTGCGCCCAAAGCATTGTCATAATGTTATACAACCCGCAACACCGGTATGTTAACTGCTGCAATAAAACCGTAATCTCCGGCTAAAGTTTTATCGCTTATCACATATGATATGTATGTAATGCCACAATTTGTGGAACCATTAACCTGGTTCCATGCTCAATAAACGGAGTTTTGTGTGTCCTACATCATGTGGTTTTAGGCAAGGCTGGCCGAGACCACCCCCGACCTAACCACTTCAACATTTTAACTCAACGGTCGCAATCGTTAACAGAAAGTTGAGCGCCCTTAATTTTGAAAGGTTTCTATTTTTAGTGACAAGGACCCAGCTTCTGCCAGTGGAGATTTTCATCGACATCGGGAAAATGCATTGTAAGTGTCAATTTTTCGACCAATTTGGGTGAAACAAGAATTCATTTCCAGACTAATTTACATTCTATAATATTTAAAAAAAGAAGGCGTCATTATATGTAAACACATGTAATTTGTACTCTTGAGCATAAATGGGACTAAGAGGGACTTGCCATTGTGAGTCGGGATCTGGCTGATGCGCCCAGAGGGGGTGAACGTTCTATCATGCCTACCTGTAAAAACTTATGTGGTGATTGTATTTCTCAATATACATTGTTGTTCGTTGTTTTTTTATTTATTTTCATGCTTAAAGTTCACAAATTCAACTATGTTTCATGGTTAAAACACTCATTCCTTAACAAACAAATGAGACAAATTGTACATGTTTATATTACTTAAAGGACACTTAGCACAACAAAAATAACACACTCCTTTCGCATCGCCATGAATGGCAGAGAGTACAAGATTTGCATTTGAGCCCCAGGCTTAAAACTTGAGCATGAGCTTGAGGTATTTGAATATTCTTATGTGAAATGAAATTAGGTGGGCACCCGCATCAGTGACATGGTTGATATCGAGCATATTCTCTCATAGATTTTCCACCCTTGATTCCAAGGCCAGGTCAGAGCTCCATGGTCGCCATGGTACAGGTGAATTTCAAGTCCTCAGAAGATTGTGCAAATGGTTGGGAGTTAAAATTTTGATTTTGATTTTGAAGACGCCTATTGGCCTTCCTCATAACAGAGAGTAAAGAGGATCTCGATGAATTTGGGATTCCCTCTCACTATATACAACCTAAGTCCCTATAGATATTAATATCTTTTAGCATCATGATTTTATGTACATATCACATGTGTTTCTATGATTTTAAGTTCAAGTGACATTCTCTCTACACCATGTTTCTTTCATACTAGGGCAAAAATAGATAATGCAACATTTTATTTTTTCTTGTTTTTTATTTTAAGGGTGTCAATTTTTTCACCTTAAGACTCCTAAAATATTCTGCTTTGAAAATTATCAAGTAAATACCTAACTTCACCCTACTAATCGTCCCATCACAGACGTATTTATTCTCGATAAGAGAGGGTTCCCTGACTTTTCCGTCCGTGTTTTAGCTCTTGAACATGTGCACATAATTCAAAAATTTATCTCAATGGTAAACCACAAATATCTCCTTTCCCATTACATTGAGTAGATCAATACACTCATTCTCTAACAGATTTGAGTAGAGAGCCAAAGTTTCCTCATCCGCATTATCCATTTTTGCCTTCTTACTGTTATAAAACAAATTCCTTTAAGAAGATCACAAGATTTTCATCTTCTTTTCGCACATTCTTTAAAAACTTCATCTTTCATGCTATGTGGCACAAGCAACAATCCCTTATATTTCTCAATAACACCCTATTTCCTCGCCATGTTTCTCGATAGAATTCATACCTAAACTCATAAACCATTTTAGTGTCGAATCCTTTACAGTAGTAGGGAATGCTTTAATCTTCGAGAGTCATGTAGATAATAATATGACTTACATAACACTTCAAATTCAAAGAGAAATGTTTTCGGGTCTTCACTTATTCCATGAAAGTTAGGGAGTGACATTAGTGAAACATATTTTTCATTAGCAGCGCGTCTTCATCGTGATAGGGAATCCAAAAGGTTATGGATCTCCTTCACTCTCTCTCACCTCACCTCCTCCCCTTCCACCTCCTCTATTTCCTCCTCCAATCCCAGGGTTGTTCACCGTTGGTTTGTGTACTTTCCATTTTTTCTTCTAACCATGATGGATCTCTCATAGCGAATGTGTTAATATCTAGTTTTTCAATGGGACATTCTCACTTTCTTCTAGTTCTTCATCAATGGACACCTGAATGAGTTTCTGCTCTTATTCTTCATCGGGGACTTCTAATTCTAAGGGTCCAGAATTAGTCTTATTTGTTGAAGACAGAAAAAATTACTTCCGTAATGAGAGTGGGGGGATTTTCTTCTATCAATTAAGACTTAGTGAGATGAAGTAGGTGAAGCACAAGGGTGTCACCTGCACCACCTATGACACAGGCACGTGCGTTCGTGGCATACTAAAAAATACCCTTAATTTGACTACATATTGGAAAATACCTCTAAAAATCACTTTATTTAACCCCCTACCAATACTAACCCATTATATTTTCCCAATTTAAAAAACCCCTACTTTCACTAGATATTGTAGGTATCCAATTTTTCATCAACATTTTTTATACCCCTTTATATTTATATCATTAACATAATGACATGATGCCTCTCTTATGACCCACATGCATTCTACAATTCACATTTCTTCTTGTGATATACATAGGAGATGCATATTAGTATTCCCACAATGTGATTAGTCAATCCACACTCAAGCACATCTCACTATGATTTGTGGCATTTAATGGTCTAAGGCATACAAAGATCAACCATGTTTTAGGAAGATTGATTATGTGCATGTCTATAAAATGACATATAAATTGATCTATATGATGATGAAAAATCAATTAATCAATCTTTATGAATATGTTTGCACCAAATAAGGTGTTCAATCACAAGTATAGACCCTCTAGATGCAAGACCACTATCTACAACCAATGTTAGGGCCCCCAAATCTCAAATCCATATAAAGCGATGGGTTATATCCCCATCACTCAATTAATAATTCAATTGTTGTCTCTCAAGCAAGGGAAATTATTAATACCTATTTGGGTCTTTGGAGAGGAATAAAGAGAGCAACCTCCTTGTGTGTTATTGCAATGCATATCTAAGAATCTTGCTATACTCGTGCATTCATGGTGAATTCTAATGGACATGAACCACCACCCTTATTTATAAGTAACAACATTTCGTTTTGTAGTATTTACAAATTACAAGCAATAGACGAGCAATTTGCTATTTTTTTGGCAAATGTTGTATATACAAACTATGGTATAGGAACACTAAACTAGATGAATATTGTATAGTCTCTACAATGATGTGATGTGATCCTTTTTAAATTCTCAATAAGATAAGTTGTTTATTTTATTTAAAAGAAATATAAAGGATATGTAGATTTTTTACTTAAAATTTTAACAATACCATTATTTGTTTTAGAATATTTGAGAGGTTCCAAACTCATCAAACACCAGTTGGAGGAAAAGAATTTCATATCGCATTCAAAATTCATCAAACTTGATAGTTTTCAAAATTTCAAGATCAATGGGATTGCGACATTTCATTAGATTATATCATGTATGAGGGTAAGTGACTGTCTTTTAATCAAGAGAACCGAGCCCTATATGCACCCCAATTTTGGTCGTGTTGATTGTTGAACTCCTTTGTCATGGCCTTAGAAAAAATGTACCCTTCACTCAAACCAAAATCATTAATCAAGCATGTTAATATTTTTCTACCATATTTTGAGGCCTGGATTAGACAGTTTGATCAAAATTGGCCCTTGGGTGGTGTCAACTTGTCTATAGAGAAACAAGGTCTAGGCAAAGGCTAGACAAGAGAAAAATGAAGAATGATACTAGCGATGAGGAAATCGACGTAAGTGATGGTGGAACATTGTTTGTCAAGCAGTGGTGGAATAAGCATGGTGGTGCTACCCCACAGCTACAACATTTGGAAACATGGGTGCTTTCATAATTGGTGAAAACTTCCTCTATAGAGAAGTGTTTAGCAACTAGATCAGTTTACTGTTTTGGACCTTTTGGTCTTCATATTTCAGTGTGTAGGTAGCCTATTTTGTAAACATAGATATTTGGTCATTTTATTGATGATGGTTGCTAGAAACCTATTTCATTCCATAAGTTAATGGTCTACTTTCTATTATATGACTTAAAAACTTGTATATTTGTTTGGAATTCATAGAATCTAGTTTCTAGATAGCCGATGCTCAAATAATTAATCATTAATGTACTACCTTTGCCATTTCTCTCTTGATTAATGTAAAAATATGTGCAACATTGTTCTAGCTTATAGCATATAGAGTGCCAAACAAATATCTCAGAGGGTCATATGTGGAACAAAATACCTCGTAAGGAGTAGGAAGACTCCAAACAACAATATGAGTACAATGTTAATCAATTTGCCTGAACTGGAAACCGCAATCCTCCAATTACATTTTGAGTTCTTTGAAGCGAGTGAGGAAGTTTTTGATCCTCTTGAAAACCTGTGTCTCCATGTTCATCAAATCAGTTGCAATCTTCATCGAGGGAGTCTCATTAGATTGGAAAAAATTATTAAACATATCTCCAGCCTCCATGGGAGATCCCAATTTCTAAATATGGAATTGCAACACATTCGCCTTGGCAAAAAATATTCATCATTTCGAACATGCACATTTGCGAGTATCTAAGTTGAGATCAAATCTCAACTTAATGTCCTGATATTATCTCTCATCTAGTCTTGATGATGAACCACACTAGTTGGTTTGAAACGTGTCAACTATGTTCCATTGAATGTGATTATTACCGAAATAATTTTACAATTTGTATCATGGATCACAAAAGCTCAGTTTCTAAAAGTATTGAAACCCTGATCGGTAGGGCCTTGGCGACAAATATTCATCATTTCGAACAAGCACATTTTTGAGTATCTACATTGAGATCAGATCTTAACTTAATGTCCTTATCTGATCTCTGACCTAAACCTGATGATGAACCACATTGGTTGGTTCGAAACACGTCGACTATGTTCCATTGCATGTGATTATTATCGAAAGAATTTTACAATTTGTATGATGGATCACAGAAGCTTTGTTTCTAAAAATATTGAAACCCTACTTGGTAGGGCCTTGGCGATAAATATTTATCATTTCGAACAGGCAGGCACATTTGCGGATATCTAAGTTGAGATGAGATTTTAACTTAATGTCCTGATGTGATCTCTCGCCTAATCCTCGCCTAATCCTGACGATGAACCACACTAGTTGGTTCGAAACATGTCAACTATGTTCCATTGCATGTGATTATTACCGAAAGAATTTTACAATTTATATGACGAATTACAGAAGCTTAGTTTCTGAAAATGGATCTAAATATTTAAAATTTACATTAAATCTTAAATATATAATTTAATAGTGAATATTAAATAATAAATATGAAATAAAATATGAAATATTATATATCTAATAATAAATATTGAAAAACAGATATTAAAAAGATAAAAATGATTTTTTTTTAATACAAAATATTTTATATCAAAATTCCTAATATTTGGAATAAACTTTTATTACAAATATAAAAATAAATAAAAATAAAAAAACTTCGATTATTGAATTTAAAAAATAATGAAACAAAAATTGTAATAAAAAGCATTTTAAACATTACAAACACTTGAAATATGAAACATTCTATTTAAAATATAGGTTCGACTAAAATGTGATATTACAAGTATTTAAAAACCTGATATTGCAAAACTAATACTACAAATATTTTAACATACTAAAATAAAAAAATAGTAATAAAAAGTATTTTAAATATTACAAATATTTGAAATATGAAACATTCTATTTAAAATATAGGGTCGACTAAAATGTGATATTACAAATATTTAAAAACCTGATATTGCAAAATTGATACTACAAATATTTGAACATACTGAAAATAAAGTAGCAACTATTTAGTTAGGGTTTATAATATATGAAGAAAAAACTTGAAACTATTGAATTGAAAAAGGAAAAAAGAGATCCTCATGCTCCAAGAGACAAAGATAGAGGGCAGCGCCCTCCTAGACATCAGCAAGAAGAAATGGAGAAAAAATGCAGGAAAAGCTGTCAGCTCAAGAGGCTCTTCTGGAGGACTTGCAACTCTCTGGTCAGAAGATCTCTTCCAGCTAAAAAACACTCATGAAACACAACACTGGATCTATACGGAATTATTGCACATCCCAAGTAAGTTAAATTTCTCCCTCTTCAATCTTTATGTTCCTGTTATATATTCAGAAAAAAGAGAATGCTGGACTTCTCTCATAGCCTTCCTTGAGCAGCACTCCCCCAAAAACATCATTCTGGCTGGGGACTTAAATATTGTTTTGAAACACAAGGAAAAAAGGGGAGGCAATATCAGTAGAGACCCTTTCCTCCCTTTAGTTGAGGGCATCATTCAGGATTGGGACCTTGTCGATTTCATCCCGGCAAAAGGACTCTTCACTTGGTCCAACAATAGAGTGGGAGGGGAACACATCTCTGCCCGGTTAGATCGATTTCTGGTCCAGGGTGCTCTAATGACAACCAACAAGATCATCACCACCAAAATTCTCCCCAAAATGACCTCAGATCACAAGCCTGTCCAGCTCTCTCTTGAAGATGAAGAAGACTTGGGTCCTATCCCATTTCGTTTCAGCCCTCTCTGGACCGAAAGAGAAGACTTTTTTGACACAGTGAAATCAGCTTGGAACAAATCCTTTTCAGGGTCTCCTAGCTTCGTATGGGAGCAAAAGCTCAAAGCTACAAAGCAGGCCCTGAAGGAGTGGATCAAAAACCCAGTCCCAAATCCAACTAGTCAACGAAAAGAAATTGTGCAGACCCTAGAGGAGCTGCAAATGGACATGGAAAACAGAGATATCACCCCAAACTTGCTGGATAAAGAAGTAAAAACCCAATGTTCTTCATTCCAATCCTTCCGGCGAGAGGAGGAGTACTGGAGGATCAAATCCAGAAGTTTGTGGCTGAAGGCAGGAGACAGGAATACTACCTTCTTCCACCGCCAATACCGAGCAAGACTTTGCAGAAATCACATCTCTGAAATCACAACTGCAGATGGGCAGATCTGCAAAGGATTCAGCCAGATTAAAGAGGCAGCGGTAAACCACTACAAACAGCTTTTTACTGCAGGAAACCAAGCAAATGAGGAGGACACTGTTGACTTCCTCTCCAACATTCCTCTACTGGTCAGTCCGGAAGATAACTCTGCCCTCAACAGACCCTTCACGGAAGAAGAAGTCATAAAAGTGATCTGGTCTATGGACTCAGACAAGGCCCCTGGACCTGATGGTTTTACCATCCACTTCTACAAGATGTGCTGGGACATCATTAAGACTGATCTCTTAAAGATGATTAAAGGTTTCAGAAATAAAGCCAAGGTAGGGGGAGGCACCAACTCCACATACCTGGCCCTCATACCTAAAGAAACTAACCCTGAAACCTTTGCTAGATTCAGGCCCATATCGTTGTGCAACGCCTCCTACAAAATCTTGGCAAAGCTACTAGCAAACAGGATCAAGCCCCTCCTCAACAAACTCATCTCCAGCAATCAAGGAGGTTTCGTGGAGGGCAGACACATTCTGGACAATGTCATCCAAGTCCAGGAGATCATTCATTCAAGCCAGAATCGAAAAGAAAAAGGGATGCTGATCAAACTAGACATGGCCAATGCCTTTGATCGAGTCAATCGGGCCTTCCTGCACAAAGTCCTCCTCGCTTTTGGTTTCTCCCCTCTCTTTGTTTCCCTCATCAAAGCCTGCACTGATAATCCTTGGATTGCCCCCCTAGTCAATGGCCGCCCCTCCACCTTTTTCCAAGCCCAGAGAGGTCTCAGGCAGGGTTGCCCTCTATCTCCCTTCCTATACATTCCGTTGGCCGACACCCTTAGCAGAAAACTCACTGCTGAAAAAACTGCAGGCTCTCTCCCTGGTCTTAAACCTTCCATTCACTCTCCTGCCCAGAACCATGCTCTATTCGTAGATGACTCACTCCTTCTTGGAGGCGCCTCCTCCAGAATTGCCAAAGCCTTTGACGATGTTTTAAAGTCTTATTGCAGGGTCACGGGAGCCTCCATAAACGAAGGGAAAAGTGAAGTATATGGCTGGAACATCGAGCAACAGGAGCTCTCTAAAATCTCTTCCCTCCTTGGCTTCAACAGTCAAGCCCATTGGGAGAAGATAAAATATCTTGGACTCCCTATTATAAATGGCTGTAACAAGAGAGGGCTGTGGTCCGAAATCATCAGTAAAATCAAGTCAAAGATCACTAACTGGGGAGGATATTGGCTCACCTACGGAGGAAAGGTCATCTTGATCAAGTCTGTGCTCTCAGCACTTCCAATCTACCAAGCTGCCTTCCTCCTCGCGCCAAAACAGGTGACAGAGCATATCTCCAAGCTGATTCGAGACTTCCTTTGGCAAGGTGGGAAGGGCAATGCCCATAAAACGCACCTGGTGAAATGGGAGCAGGTCAAACGCCCCTTTGCAGAGGGAGGACTGCAAATCCGGGACCCTGCCACGGTTAATCTAGTGATGGGAGGAAAAATCCTCTGGAATCTTCATAACAATCCTACGCATCCTGTGAGTGAAACTCTGAAAGCAAAGTATGCTCACGATGTTCCTCTTCGAAATCTCCAGGCGCCTCAATCAACCAACGTCTCCCAGGTATGGAAATTATGCAGCAAGAGTCTGAAATTCTTTAAAGATGGAGTTTACAAAATACCAGGTAATGGAAAACACACAAAGCTGTGGCTCGATCGAATAATGAACAGAGCCCCTCTCTCAGAAGACGAAGAGATCGCTGACATAAGAAATTGGCTGGAGCGTGCTGGTATCAACAGCGTGTTCGATCTCTCCATATGGGACAGTCGTGGAGCATGGAAAGGCTGGGATTTCCATGGCATCCCTCCGCGCTTGTTCCACCAGATAAGAGCGCTCGAAGAGAGGCTGGAGGACGCAGCCCCAGTGAGCAGAAGGGCGAAGGAAAAGTGGGGGTGGGGGCTATCCGGCACCTACACAGCAGCTGCAGCGTTCAAAGCTCTTCAACCCAACAAGAATAGCACCAGAAATCCGGATTTCTGGAAGAAAGTCTGGGAGCCTCTAGCGTTACCAAAAGTCAACTTCTTCTTTTGGACGCTGGCACACAAAAAATTGTTAACCGGAGACAATCTGATGAAAAGAGGCATATCTGGCCCACACAGATGCGCGCTCTGCAGAACCAGTGCAGAAACTGCCAAACACCTCTTCTTGGACTGCAAGTTTGCCAAAGAGGTGTGGAGTCTCATTCTACAGGAGTTTCATATCACTGTCCCTGAGCACAATTCTGTAGCTGATCTTTTCGACTCCTGGAACCAAAGCTACACACATGAAATCCCCAGCAAATCTTTTTGGAGGAAAGCCTGGAATGCCATACCCAAATTCACTTGCTGGCAGACTTGGTTGGCCCGGAATGACCTGATTTTCAATGGAAAGGAACACACTCCCTTTGCTGTAGCTGTCAAAGCGAAATCACTCCTCCTGGAAGCGTCCCAACAGCAGTACTTCTCTGCAGATCCCTTGCTTCGCCCTGAAGAAGAAAGATGGCTGAGGCCTCTCACCCCTTATTCCCGGAGGCTGCTTTCAGTTCCTCATTCGGTGAGACCTGTTTGGAGAATAAGGGAACCTGAAGAGAACTTTCAAGAGTGGTGGAAAAAACAAAACATTGCTACGATCTTCTTTGATGGTGCCTCAAAAGGCAACCCCGGGGTCGCTGGAGCAGGTGGGGTCATCTTCGCTCCTGATGGAGCCAGAAGGGACAGCTTCTCCTGGGGCATTGGGCTGAAATCAAATAATCAAGCTGAGATTTTAAGCCTCCTCAAAGCCTGCCAAATAGCTAGAGATAGAGGGGATAAAGAAATCCAAATCTTCGGAGACTCTGAGATCTTAATTAATAAGTTAAATTCGGAGAACTTATTCACCAATGCAAGCCTCAACAAAACCCTGAGCAGATTAAAGGATGTACTCCTTGACTTTGAATCCTTCAAATGTTTCCACATTCTCAGAAATCTGAACAGTGAAGCTGATCTTTTGGCAAACAAGGGCTGCACTCTTGGGAAAGGCCATATACTCATCAACGGGGATAGCTCCACTAATCTTTGCAATCCATGAGGATTATCCTGTATGTAACATGGAACAGATTAGGATGCAATGTAATGATGGCAGCAGTGGCGTAAGTCCAAATTCCTCCCAAAATAAATAAAGATACAACCGTTTCAGTTAAAAAAAAAAAAAAAAAGGAAAAAAGAGAAAAATTGAAATAAAAAGCATTTTAAACATTATAGATATTTGAAATATAAAAAATGAAAAGTTGGGCTTGAATTTCAAAGTTCAAATTTCAATGCAACAGAGCGAGCGTTGCTAGCGTTGATATAGTGTTTAAATTGCTTGTTTAAATAGAATGTTTAAAGTTTTACAACTGTTACTGCTTGGGGTTGGTTCCTAAGCGGGAAATTCGGCGAGGATGAGCAAACAAGGGTTATTAATCAAAGGTGATTGATATGAGTAATATAGCCAAGAATGAAACTTAGGAATTCGTATTTCATTGCAAGGAAAAGGGAATAAAACTAACAACATAACCGGTATTTACTATTTCGGACTGGGGTTAGCCAGAGGTCAAGTTGGAATATCCAGCAACCTTGGGATTCCCACTGCCTTCTAACCTTGGGAGTCCCACTACCTTCTAATGGAAGAAGGTAATAGTAATAACTATTGCAACTTAGAAAAACAGAGTTAAAGAATTAATATTTCAAGCGGTAATAACATCCAGAACTCTGACAAGGCAACCGTGTAGAAAGTAATTTAAAATGCTACATGAACATCACATGATCAATAATAAAACTTAATCCTTGTGAGATACACCGAGACTATTCAATTGGTGTAAAAAGAAATTATGCACATAATGAAGAACAATTATAGTGCATGGAAGTATAAACTTATGATAGATTCACCATTTTATATTGTTGCAAGAAATGATATAAATAAAATAGAGAAAAATTATACGACCAGGCATGAATGCAATATCAAATGTTATACATAGAAGAACAAAATGGGAAACGAACCCATGCACCCTATAATTCCATTTTGATTAGGGAAAACAAAAAAAATTATATATAGAGACACAAAGAATGCTTAGCCATGAGCTCGGTAAAGCATCATAATCTCTATGATTACATTTACGACCGAGAGATACAGAAGTCAAAATCCTTGGTGTAGACAATTTTAAAAGAAACCCTCGTAACTGTTAAACTATAGAGGCAAAATAGAAATTTCATTCCAGAGACCTAGTAAGGAACGAGACCAAGCCCTTTTTCACCTGGATGTATGACTGGTCGTGTGTGGGAATAGGCCTCAGCGTGGCTCATCTGTAAAGGGACGACCTCCAAATGCTAGAATCTGAAACCCTCAAATCTGTGAAATTTCACCATGCATACATTTACAAGGAAATTAGAGTTATAGTATTCACACACAACATTAGAAAGGATGAAATTACAAATATAAACAAGGTTGGAAAAATAATTACCTGTGGCATAGAGAGTTCCCTTTACATTTTGAGTGCAATGTAAATAAGAACAATATGAGTACAATGTAAATCAATTTGCCTAAACTGGAAACCACAATCCTCCAATTAAATTTTGAGTTCTTTGAAGCGAGTGAGGAATTTCTTGATCCTCTTGAAAATCTGTGTCTCCATGTTCATCAAATCAGTTTCAATATTCATCGAGGGAGTCTCATTAGATTGGAAAAAATTATTGAACATATCTCCAGCCTCCATGGGAGATCCCAATTTCTAAATATGGAATTGCAACACATTCAACACCAGCCTCCATGGGAGATCCCAATTTCTAAATATGGAATTGCAACATATTCAATACCAGCCTCCATGGGAGATCCTAATTTCTAAATATGGAATTGCAACACATTCAACACTAGCCTCCATGGGAGATCCCAATTTCTAAATATGGAATTGGAACACCTTCAACACATGGATGCCAATTAGATCTTGGGCTTCATAACATTGTTCAACTATTCCTCCATGTTCTCATTATCTTTGGGTTCATTCTTAGGCCACAGTTCTGGAGCACATCCTCTATTCTGCTACAATTTTCACCTGTGAGAATGCAGCTAGGGTTTATGGGCCCCATGAAAAATCTGGGCAAAAAGTGCTAGTGAAGAGCAAGGGTGAAGTGGGCACATAAGGCCACTGGGCTTTGGATTGACCATGAATGGGTGTTACGTTAACTCAATCCGTGCGAAAAGGTCACTGGCTCAAATTCCCCAAGAGTGTTTATCCCACCCACTAAAAATAAAATAAAATTAAAAATTAAAAAAGTGGGCACACAAGGTGCAGGGATCCTGTGAGAACAACAAAAAAATGCTCTTTTGTTACTTGGAAAAATACCACTCTCCACCCTTCCCTCACTCGAGAAAAAACAAGTCAAAATTTTATTGATTACACAACAGAAAATAAATAATTCCCACTCAAACAAAAACTCGATACAGAACTCAAAACCTAAAATGATTTGATAGACGAGGCAGCTGGGAAAACACAGACCTGCTGTAGAAACATGTCACACTAGATAAAAAAAACATTGCGCAGTAATAACCATGCTGACTAAAAATTACACATTCCGTACTGCTATATTCACAGATCTGCATTAAGCACGGGCTCAAAGTTGGCCCCGGCCTATCGAAATTGGCTGCAATTTCTGGCTGTAAAAAAGACAACAACAGTTGGTGGCTTCTTAGAGTGACAATAATACTACTCCCATATGTTACCCCAAGTTGTCATCCTTGGATTGGGTTCTTCCACTTAGATGCTAGTTTAGGTAATAACAGTGTTAATGCCATGGCCCATTACTGTTTCTTGACAAATGTTAGCATAATTGAGATAATGTGTGATTCTTGTAATGGAAGTAAATTTATGTGTGTTGTTAATTTATATCGTTGCATTGATTCCACCTTAGTATGCAATTAGTTTTCTTTTCATATTTCCATCCAATTTTGTGCACTGTTGCTGGATCATGTTCTGAATCCTGATGGAACGAAAAAAATAAAATAAAATTGAATTTGATTCCCAGGAGCCAAGGAAAGTGAGTTTTGGCACATGAAAAAATCAATTCATATGGGTGTTTCATTTACCATTGAACCCATACACTGGAACCTATATCTTTTCAGCTCTAAAAAAGGCAGTAAGGTACTGAGATATCTATTATGATGAGCATTTCATTCAATACTGGACTTTTACTCTATATCAGGATGCAAGTGATAATTAGATATGGAAAACCATAGGACCCCATAATCCTAGCACTGCTCAACTCGGGCCTTCCTCACCAGCAACACAGAGATTATAATTACTTTTTATATTACTACACTACAATACCATATTGTTGCCTATATTCTCTTTCCTAATATCAGTATCTTCAAACAATTTTTAATGCAATGCATAATTCAAGATTACCAACAACCATCAAACAACCATTATATCTCAATGTTGAATGCATTGCTTATGACAAAATAAAAAATTTAACAACACTGAAAGATACTAAAATGGAGTTGACATACTAAATCCAAGTAATAGGAATAAGCAGTGCTTTTGTTACCTCATCCAGATTCAAACCACCAACTCGGGAGACACTCCCACAAAAAGCCATGTCAACCACTTCTTTACCTAGCCCATATATATCAAAAATCTGTGCTCCACAATAACTGGAAAATATTGCATCAAACATTCCTTGAGTTTGAGGATACTAGTTATCTCCGTTATGTTAAACATACTAGAAAGAATTGACTTTTACTTCAAAAAGTAGCCAATTACCAAAAAGAGGACATTGGAATTAACTGGTTCATATGCCCAAGGGGACCAAGTACTATAAGTAAAATAATAATAAGTTAAGAAAAGGTTAGTCAGAACTTAGCTAACCTAGAAAGAAACGAGATACCCATCTTTTAGAGTATCTTCAAAAGGCCAGCCTTAATTGCATGCAAGATTTAGATAAAGTTACAGTTTCTAACTCTTCAGAAATATCATTTCTTTGACAGGGCAACAAAAATTAGCACTTCTATTGTCCTAGAGAAATTGAAGGAAGAAAATGCTAACACCGAAAACTCTTTACCTTAAAAAATGAAATGTGATATATCCAAGATAGTAGACAACCACACAAGAAAACTACAGATAGAAAATTACTTTGAGATCCTAAAATTATTGAACAGATAACTTGGGTTTGTATCCAAGGAGATTGCGAAAATAGTAAACATTTATCATTATTACAAAGGCAAACAGAAATAAGTTTTGATATCAGTACACAAAGAAGAATGCACAGAACATCATAATTTAAACTTAGGTGTGAAAGAGAACAAAATTTGAGAATGCAATATCAGATAGATATTATCTATAACTTCTAGACATGGTAGCCATGATTTACTTTCTCCAGTTAAGAATACAATGAATCATC
This sequence comes from Pinus albicaulis, assembly GCA_034641835.2. Taxonomy (NCBI): domain Eukaryota; kingdom Viridiplantae; phylum Streptophyta; class Pinopsida; order Pinales; family Pinaceae; genus Pinus; species Pinus albicaulis. The sequence goes on along the minus strand of CM076574.1, from coordinate 345,129,249 downwards.
AGTGCTTTATCTTAATTGAAGAAAATATTAACCAAAACCATGCATCTATTTACGTATCCACATCCATAGAGTTTCCTGCAATCATCACTTTTTAATACACCCTTCCCATTTATCAGCATCATTTACAGCTGTAAAAAAATGTCTTTAGCATCCTTGATATTAGGCACATATTTTCTGCTTATAGGTTTATATTCTCCTAGGACAGAAACAATAAACAATATCATCAATTTCCACTGGTTGTTAATATATATATATATATATATATATATATATATATGCAAGTTGTCCTAATCACAGATTCTCTGCTTAAGTTAAGGTCAAATCTCATGCTAACATAGTCTTATTTTAATTGCTGATGCTCCCCTCACATCCTCATTCATTTATTGCAGAATAAACTATTCCATCAGATATTTCTCCTGAAGAATTTCATGTGAATGTTGAATATTTTTGGAGTATGTAAAACTAAAATTTCATAATCACGGTTATTGTTTAATTGGATTTTCTTCTCAAAAAAATTAAGAACTTAAGAACTTCCAGCAACAGATTGAACTGACAATAAAGAATGTTCCATCCTTTTTCTATCTCCTATTGCTTGTCCCACAACATGTGTTGAATTTAATGGTGGTAGAAGAGGATTTTTGTAAATGCTGTGTCTAAAAGTAAATCTCTAGGAGGGATATTGTTCATTTCTGCCTTCTTCTCCCTAAAATAAACATAATGCATACAAAGATAAAATGAATAATTTGATCCTATACATAATCAATAATTTGATCCTTGAAGGTCATCTTATGAACTTCCTGCAACAAACAAAAGTTCCAATAAAGAATGCCTTTTAACCACATAAGGAGTTTTTTGAACCCTTGCATTTTTGAGAATTTAAAAAGTAAAACAAGAACTAAAGCAGACAGTGCCCTCGAACAAGGAGGATCTAATTGAACAGACTGCTGCAATCCAAAAAATTCTGCATAAAACAGGGAATACCTTAAACATATTGTTACAACCCATAAAATTCACGAAAAAAGGTAGATGTGAAAAATATACTACTGCAATACAGAAACCCATAAAACCAGTAAATGCTGTGTCTAAAATCTCTAGGAGGGATATTTTTCATTTCTGCCTTCTTCTCCCTAAAATAAAGAGGCGAAACAGAATGCATACAAAGACAAAATGAATAATTTGATCCTACACATAATCAATAATTTGATCCTTGAAGGTCATCTTATGAACTTCCTGCAACAATGGCAAAAGTTCCAATAAAGAATGCCTTTTAACCACATAAGAAGTTTTTTGAACCCTTGCATTTCTGAGAATTTAAAAAGTAAAACAAGCACTAAAGTAGACAGTGCCCTCGAACAAGGAGGATCTAATTGAACAAATTGCTGCAACCACAAAATTCTGCATAAAACAGGGAATACCTTAAACATATTGTTACAACCCATAAAATTCATAAAAAAAGGCAGATGTGAAAAATAGACTGCTGCAACACAGAAACCCATAAAACCAGTTCTAGACAGAAGGTTCAAGGTGCCCTTTGGAGCCCTTACCTCAAACTAGCCCAGAAAAAACTACCAACATTGCAAAGATCTGAAATATGTGCATAGAAGCCCAAGGGGTTAGCTCAACTAGTTGTCTCTAGTGTCGTTGAGCACTTGTCAAGTTCCATACCAGCAGGTGCCAAATAAAACTGCTGCAATCAGGTTTTCCCGCTAGGTTTTCCTTAGCAAAAAGGAAATATGAGCATAGAAGTTTCCTTGTGGAAAGAATTGTGGTTAATAAAAGGTTTAACCTGACCTCAAAGAACACAGTACCGATATTAGAATGGAAGCCTCCTTTTCCATGTCGGTTCTCCAGGAGATCAACAATGCTTCATGACTTCATCAGAAGATGAAGGAAATTAAACCCCACAGCAAGCTTGAGTGCAAGTAGTCAAGGCTTTGAAGACTCAATCCCTCAGCACTGATACTATGTTTTTGTGCCTTATTAAAGCCTCACTATTGCCATGATAAAATTCCTTACAACATTTTGCTGTCTTTTGTTGTGGATAAAATTACATATGGATTAATATGGTCTCGTTGTATAATGGCTTGTAGCTTTTATAACTTGCATCATGCAAGATTAACAGAAAATATGAATCTATTGTAACATGTACTAGTGTATTTTTGTCACAATGTTACCTATTAAAATGCTTAATTCAGGGGAATCATTTTCTTGAAGCAACATGAAAACCTATGAAAGAATGTCCTTGTCAGTTGTCAGCTAACAATCTTTAAGTTTGCATGTCTTCTATGGATAATGTAAGGTCACCATTGATAGATACCAGTATGCATGCTATGATAATGTGTAGAATAGAAGGGTCTCAAATGAATATGCAACTTCACGCATAGGCTGTTGGGAGAGGAGATACCTTTGGAGTCATAAACCTTAACTGTAAACTGCATCTATATTTCAACTGGGAGCCCTTATTCAGTAGAAGATAAGGTATTCTAAGTAGGATTGGTAGGGAACCAGAGTTAAAAAATCAAATGAACAATGAAAAGCATCAAGTAAGGGTAGTCGATGCAAAATATAGAGTATATATTTCTTTTGGCGTATAACCATGAAATTCTAATCCTAGGTACACTGGCACTGCAATAGTTCTATCACATTTGGCATCCAATTTCTATTTAGTTGTTCTATCACATTTGGCATCCAATTTCTATTTAGAATTTACATGACACGTTATCCTCCTTTAAATAATATCACAAGAAACATCGTATTTTTTTCCAATGACAACAATGAAATTCTAATAATAGGTACACTGGCACTGCATTAGTTCTATCACATTTGACATCCAATTTCTATTTAGTATTTCCATGACACATTATTCTCCTTTAAAGAAGATCACAATAAACATCATAGTTTTTTTCCAATGACAACATTGTCAACCTAGCCTAAAATTTCTAAACTTTCATTTCGTTTATCTCTCCATTACAAGAGTGCTCTTGTAAAAAGCCAGAAGGAAAGTGTAATGCTCTCTAATCAACAAAGCTTTCAAATGAATCAATATTTTTTCATTCAATTTACAAAAATAAGGGGTTTACTAGATATCAACAATGGGTTTGCTTGATATCATTAGCAAACAGAGTCGCAAATGGATCTATTACTGTTAGTTTATGCAGGCCTTGGAAGTCAATGCAAATTCTCAGCCTTTTAAAGATTTTAGTACAAAGTTCGTAGAAAATTTTAGTACATCTATTTAAATATTAAGTCTCATCTTTTGCTAATGTATGCAGTCAATAAGAATGTGCATTTTCTTGAAATAGAAAAACAAGAAATTTATTCAAAAACAACAATGGATCTAGAAATTTGACCTTTACTCAAAGGGCCATAATTCTCTTCAGCAACCACGCGCGAAGCACCCACCTGAGAAATGCATGAATTGCCAAAATATTTTGCAAATACTTTCATATTACCTATGGTTCTGGTAAATGCTCATTATGATTAATTCCATGCCAAGAACATAATCAAGCATTCAAAAATACATCCATACAAAAGCAAAATACACATTTACTCTTAAAGAGACTCAAATATTTCCTATAACTTATCCTATAACTTATGCCATGCAAGTAAAGGTGAATATAGCTCCAATTTTGAGAAACCCGTCAACTGTTTGATTGAGCAAGGGATTGCCCATGTCAATCATCACACCCACAGTACGCGAGTGAATACTACCGGAAATTCTTCCATGAGGCATTTTGTCAGGTTCTCTACCAGCACAGAGAAACAAAGGACCAGTGCATCAGCTTTTCTAAAATGAATCTTCGGAACACAGACAATAAACTACTACTTCTCTATGAAATATAACATCAAATTAAACCAATCCATTAGATAAAATAGAATCAAATTACATAGCTTGCATTAGATGCCTATTTGACATTGACAAACACTCCCATATTTTAGGGGAGAGCGGCCAACATCCCCTACATATCCCATGATAATTGGATAATTTGGTTTATCAAAATACATTAAAATGGAGAAAGAATTAGAGGCATAATCACTAAAAAATTTCGTGGCAGGGAGCTCCACGGAACCAAAGACAAACACATCCGACCTCATTCGAGGCTCATGCTAGTTTGGTGAACTAGACAACAGCAAGAATGGAACCTAGGTGGTGGATGGCTCCACACTCACCTCACCAGTTAACTACGCCTTCACTGACGCTAGGTATTTGTCTCAGAGTAGTACAAAAACCACAGACTGCATATCCCAACCTCTAAAACTACTGCAACCATACCCATCCCCATTCCTGTAAACTCTGGTAGCGATGCTCCTTACCAATGTTATGCACACACATTATATGGGAACTGATCCTAATGGCTAGTCGGTGCAATATCTGAAGTACCCATTGCAGGTTCCAACCCCTCGAAATGACCCAATGCATTCCAACATAATAAAGTGCAACAACAAACATCATTTCAAACTTATTAGAAACGAGGTAGGGCTCAATAGCATGGGGATCTCACTTAATCAAAAAACCCAAAAAACCCTCCTCTCAGGCATGACACCTTCAAAATACAACAATGAGAAATACAATCGACTATTTTTAAAAGTACCAGATGGGCAAAGGCTGATTTTAACCTCAGCTAAGCAGATCAAGTATTCTACCGCATGCTGGGCACAACTACATCGACACCGAATTAGTGAAAATAGAAGTGGGTTTTGAACATGTGACCAAAATAAACAGAACTCTGGACATTCGCAACATATTTCAAGCACATTCGAATATAAACGTATGAAAAAATAAAATTGTGCATACGCCGAAGTGGAGTAATCTGGAAGTATAAAGATCTGCAATGGAGGGAACTACAAAGATGATCTCCCTTGCCAAACCCCAACTTCCTGCAAAGTGAATCTCGCTCTCGCTTGCCAAACGCCAACTTGCTGCTAATCCCTCATGCGAATGCAACCCCATCCTGTTGCTAATCCCTTATGCTGAATGCAATCTCTCATGCAAATACAACTCCAGCTTGCTATTAATCCCTCATGCAGCAAATGATCCGTCATGTCGCGCGCTCTCCCTTGCCAAACCCTCAAAACTAGCCCGCTTGGCCCAAAAAATCAAAAAATAATACCTTAAAATATTATATTTGCTGTATAATAAAAAAAAACCCACTAACCCTTAGTTATATAGTCAATATAATGTTTTGGGTTTTTTTTTTTTAAATTTACCCCAATATGAACGCACGTGATATAATATTGGTTTGTCAGTGATGCCCCCGTGTAAGATCCTTGGTATAAAATAATGTCATATATATATATATATATATAGTCGATTGAAAAATGACTATTTCTTGACCACTAATTAACATGACAAATATCTAGCCTTACTATCTCCCAAAAATTGCATGAAATTTCAATAAGATATCTATTTACTCTCGATGACTTCCCAAAGTCTTAGGATGCATCACATAACATGGACTTCCCTCTGCTTAGGTGCCAAGTCTAAGGAGAATACATTCTACCAAATTCATCCAAGACCACAATGAATAGCTTATGTTCTCCAAGGTCCAAGGATTAGCTATTGATAGCAGAGGCATTATTGATGGGATGGCCCAGAAATGGTGGGTTGGTGATTGCAACCGAGACCAAAACCATATTTTCCACAATCTCCCCACATCATTGATGGTATATTCTAGCTAAAATGTACATTTGAGAGATTTGAAGTCCAAGGATAGTCCAAAAATCCATTTTGAAATAGCTTAGTCAACACATGTTCAAGTCGAGCTTGGAAATTGTTGCTCCCGGGGATAGTCCAAATACAAATGGAATTCACGTCTCAGCCTCTCGACATCTAGTGATTCAGAATTGCACAATTGAAACAAGAGATGATTGTGTTTCTGTAGTTACACAAAGCTCAGGCATTGAAATCAACAAACTAGTTTGTGGGCCTGGGCACATAATAAGTATTGGAAGTCTTGGCAGCAAGGATTTAGAAGATATAGTTTGAGAGGTGGTTGTTAATGGATCTTCTCTCAATTGTATAGAAAATCAATCAATATGCATAAAAACATGGCAAGGGATTCTGGGTATGCCCAACAAATAATGTTCCAACATGTGAACATGATTAACATCTTAAATCCCATTATTATGGATCAATATTACTGTGCCCCTCCATTGTGATGCCACAATCAGTTAAAACCATGCAACAATCATAGTTTCGTTGTTCAAGTTCACAACTTGACATACATAGACATCACTAGCACTTTGGCAACGAAAGAGGCAATAAAACTTGCATGTAGCTGGACAGTTCCATGTACAAAAATTTTGATGGAGGGTATAAGCCTTCGCTTGGACAATGGAGACCCAACCACTTCTTTATCAGCTAGTGTGCACGGTTCTAGCGATGGCCAAGTCATTCCTCCCATTAATTTCACATCACTGAACTTGCAAACATCAAATTAATTTATTACTCGGAGTTATCGGTCATCTCATTGGTTCCGCAATTATCTTCTTCTGTGCCATGGTGGTGAGATGAAGTTGTTAGTTTGAAAATTATTTATAATTACCTTGAAATATGTGAACATTCTGCAACTAAAGACAACTCCCTAATGAATATGCATCGGCTATGGAGGAGAATGAGGAGTATGTAAGAATTGAGGACCAAGGTCATGAGGCTTCTGTTGATGGGTAACCCATCACTAAACGACTATGAGGATGATGAAGATTATGATTTTTTTTATAAAAAATCTTCATTCAGAAATAAGAAGACTAGGGGTGGGCAATCTGTCTTTAAAAATTGTAACTAAGTGAGCCTGGAAGATGTTGGGGGCTTATAAGTACTAAAAATTCATGCTCTCCATCCCAACATTCTTCCCATGTACACTTTGAGGGTGAAAAACAAATCATTATTACCCCCTCAAAACCCACTTTCTCTAATGTTAATGGCAAAAAGTAAAGAAAAATTCAAAAAATTAATAAGTGGTGATTTGTTTATTATTTTTCCAAGTCAAAAGGGGCAAGGAAAATGACATGGAAAATCAAGATGAAGTCAAAGACTGAGTCAAAGAGTGATTGAAGCATCCACCTAGCCTCCACAAGTTCAAGTGCCAAACAAGCCAAGACAAGGAGGGAGCACATTGAATTCTGTAGATTCCACAAATTTCTTTAGACCCAACCTCAATCCCCCTTTATGTTCCACGCATATTCATTGCAAGAAAGGGAAATTCGAAATACGCTCTGTTAGTTCCAAACTCCACGCAACAGCCTGAGAATACTCCACACAACAGCCTGTACACATGTTCTGGTAAGGTTTAACTGGAAATTTTCAAGGCAAAGTTATTTCGGAGTTGGACAGTTGGACTCCCCTTAGCCTCGCTCCTGCATCTATTCAACTCAGCCTCCACGCAATCTACTCACAACAGACTACATCTAACACATAGCACCAGAGTGGAGATACGCAGACAATGTATAAAGGATATACACAACAGTATTGGACACATGTTTGATGGATGAGTTAACTAAGAAATTAGCTAAGATTTTGTGGGAGTCTGCTCCCCTTTCAACTCCACTCATTGCACACATGTATTACTCATCCAATTCACACATTAGTTTAGAGGATTTTCACTCAACTGACAGAGTATTCTACAGCCAGTCACAAGAACAAAAAAATAAGGACAAAAATGCAGAATACAAAGTCTTCAAACATAGATTAACATCAATTGTTTTTTGTTACAACACATGCGTACACAAGATGATTGAGAGTTCGAGTCTTGGGAACAATATTATACTTTCAAAAAGTGTTTGGTTTGAGATTCAGGCTTGTTAAGACACACATATTATAATTTCAAGCGGTGCTTGGTTTGATATTCAAGTTTGTTTGGAAAGAGCTGTGCTTGATTTTTCTCATTATCTTCTGTAGCACCAAGTTTCTTGTGAGTGAGCAAGAATGAACGACTTAGTTAAATCCGTATTTGCAGCTTTCTTGGTCATTGTCATGATAATGTTGGGCACAGAAGTAGCTACCCCCAGTCCGACAATGGAAACACGCCATGCTTCAATGACCTTCTTTCCTTCCCTCTTTTCCTTTCTAATCGCCTCTTTCTTCCCATTCTTGTCTTCTCTGCTCTTCAACTGAAATGTATTATGGCTGATCTTTAGCCCCTATTTTAGGATCATGGATATCGCGCTGTTATTTTTTCCTCTTATGTGATATATGTCATTCTTTATTACTGATCTGTCAACTAAAATATATTATGGCTAATCTTTAGCCCCTATTTTAGGATCATGGATATCCCGCTGTTAATTTTTCCTCTTATGTGATATATGTCATTCTTTATTACTGATCTGTCAACTAAAATGTATTATGGCTGATCTTTAGCGCCTATTTTAGGATCATGGATGTCTCGCTGTTATTTTTTCCTCTTGTGTGATATATGTCATCTTTATCACTGATCTGTGTAGTGTTTTTTTGGCCATGCATCAGCGATAACTGTGTAGATTTGAATGCTTTGATAGCATTGTGGATATTAGAGAAGATATTGCTATGTTTTTAACTGCCCAGATGCTTATTTTGCGCTGATCGTCTTGATAGTTTGTCTCGATATGGCCCTGGTACCTGCCTGATCAGGATTTTAGCTTCTTCCTTAGGATACACTGTTTTTACCAGCAAATGGCAATCACATATTTGCAGGATTTGCTTATTAGTCTTCTGCATGTCTGGCCTTAAGCGGCCGCTTTGGAGGCGTTGCCATTTAAACAGACTATTTAGCAATTTGCATGTGTTCGTAGGTTCTTAAACTCCGACGAACTTATTGTTATTTTTTCAGCACAATAGAAATTAAAATAAAATCCTAGTCGGGATGATATCGTTACAAGGTTCAGATATGAAGGGAAAAGGTTGCCTCTTCTAGTATCCTATCTTTTGTGGCAAGGAAGATCGTTAGAGAATTTTCATTTTCAATATCGAACTCATGGAAGATTTGCTCATCATCTTCTGCATGTATGGTCTTCAGCAGCCGCTTTGTAGTTGTTGTTATTTCAACAAAATAAATCAGCAATTTGCTAATTCTTATTGGTTTTTTAAGCTCTGACTGTCATTTTTCTAGCACAGTAGAGAGATTTATGTAAAATCATGGATAAAAACCATAGGAGGTAGAAATATAAAACTAAAAAGTTACCCGTTTTGGTTTTAGCATTCGTCATTTTCTCCTTTGTAAAGGAAGATTTAATTTTCCTTTTTTTCTCTAACTCAGGCCAGATTTTCTCGTCTTAAGCATGTCTTGTCAATCTTTAAACTTTCTCTTCTACTCTATTCTCAGTTTTCTAGCACAATAAAGAGATTCATTGTTCGTATAAACTAACTATAAGGTAGCCCAAGGGATGTTGTTAGACATGTGGATAGCAAGTTCCTGGGTTGATTCCACATCCATGAAAGTGGGAAGGATCCCTTGGTATCCTCTTGTGGTTTTACTTTGGAAAAATTGGTGAAAAACCTAGTTATAAGGTAGATATTTAAACGAAAAGTAAAAAAAAAAAAAGAAAAAAAAAAAAAGAACTCTTTTAGTTCATTTCTTACATAATTTTATTGTATGTCAAGAAAAAGACGATCAAAGAGTTTTCTGAATACCTCAAAACCATAGGTGAACAATGTGCTAGCAAATTTGCTTTTGGAATTTTCACTATAATACTGTTTTAGCTCCTTATTTTCAATACTGTGCTATCCAATTTTTCTTTTCTAATTTTATCCTTGCATTCATTATGCACCGACTGTTGTGCTGAGGTAAATACAGTAATTTCCATTACATTCAAGTTGCTTTAACATAACATTGTGCCAAAGTATTTTAATAATATATTTTTGACTGGATTTTATCTTAAAGGATTATTTACCCTGCAGGGAGGAGGTTTGGGATTTTGGCTGTTTCTTGCTGGCGATAGTCCACATATCAGCGTGAAGGAGTAAAACAGAGCAGTAAATTTTGCTGTGATAAATTGTCTTTAATCTATTACAAGCTTGTAAACTAACCCGTTTGAAACGTTGTTGATTGACAATATCAGTGTCTTAACCTTTTATTGTCACTTAGTTCTTTAGTTTTCAAGCAGGTTGCATTGTTGGTTTTGAATTTCTGAAAAGCCCATGGTCTTACCAACATCATCTCTTCCCATATGAAAGTATGTCTAGAGAAAATGAAAATGTGATGGTCTTATCAGAACCTCTTTTTGATGAAGAAAAGTACATTCTACATGAAAATGTCACCAAGGTGTCTGGTCTCCATACAAACTACTACTAAACTCCATTACTCTCGAGTCTCTTCCTTTTCACTGCCCTTGAATCTTGATTTTGTGATTTAGTATCATTTTTGGTGATGTATTCATGACTCATAAGTAGATTATGTCAGTCAGGGATATTGTGGGGAATGCGTGAACTTAATTCCCTCATGTATCTCATGAATCATATTTTTAGTTCTTATGAACTAATGACTTGTGATTTCTGATAGCATTAGTTTCATTTTTCAGGAAATTTGAAAGGATTAAAATCCAACCACGTGAAGTTCATGAGCAGGCGACGCAATCCATGCCACCTGAGAATATTGAGATCTTTAAATCACTCGAGGACTGGGCATAAGACAATATATTGGTTCATTTAAAGACTATTGAGAAGTCTTGGTAGCCAGAGGAGTCAGGAATTTTTTCCTAATGCTTCTTCTGAGGGCTTCCTTGAAGAATTTAGAGAGTTGCGGGAGTGGTCACTTGAATTACCAGAAGACTATTTAGTTTGCCTTGTGGGAGATATGATTACCGAGGAAGCGTTGCCCACTTATCAAACCATGCTCAACACCTTGGACGGTGTAAGAGATGAAATTGGTGCCAGTCCCACATCCTGGGCAAGGTGGACACGTATGTGGGCAGCCTTTCGAAAATAGACACGGTGATATTCTTAATAAGTATCTTTACTTGTGTGGCCGAGTGGACACGAGACAGGTTGAGAAAACCATACAGTAATTGATTGGTTCTGGAATGGTAAGTGATGAAACAAGCGTTTAAAATTTACAAACATATGGTCAAAGCATTTTATTACATTTACTATTGGTTTCAACAGACTGGGATTGCATTTTGTAATGCTATTTTACTGGATTTTCTATATTGCATGTTGGGAGCTTTCTGCAAAATATTGTTGATGGATATTATCTGACTTAACGTTTTGGCTTATTTAGGATCCACGCACAGAAAATAGCCCCTATCTGGGCTTCCTATACACTTCTTTCCAAGAGAGAGCAACATTCGTATCACATGGCAACACTGCAAAATTTGCTGAAGGATACAGTGATTTGAAATTGGCTCAAATATGTGGAACTATTGCTGCAGACGAGAAGTGCCATGAGACCGCATATACTAAAATAGTGGAAAAGATGTTTGAGATTGATCCTGACACCCTGGTATTGTGACTTACTATTATATTATACAGTGTTGTGATTGAAATTACAATAAGCAAATGAATTTATGTTGCAACATTTTCAAGCACAACAATGAAAATGAAAGAGAAATCTTCCTAAATCTTGACCAAATAAACTACTTTAGATGTATCTTGCATCTTTAAAGACAACTACTAGTATATTCAGACAGAGTATTTTGTATGTTTAGATGAATTTTCATGCTCCTTAACAAAACTAACAAAAAAATTCAAAATTAAACATATCATTTAAAACCGAACGAACCTGGGAATGCTATAAATTAACTAACTCCAGATTTAATCACAAAAGGCTGAAGATTAAAACTTAAATAAGCCTAGATCATGCGTAGAACAAGTGGCAGGACAATGTGAGACAAAATAAGCAAGATGTTGATTTCATCAAGAAATAGAGTTTGACAAAATTACCTCGTCAGAAGCATCTTCATCGTCGATCGTTGTCTGGGCTGGACACATCCGTCGGCTGATTGTCTTCATCGTTGTCTACCATCGGCTCGGCTGAGTTACAGCTTCGGGTTCTTCCTGGTCCTCCTTTTCTTATTAGAACCATACATTTTTATATTTCCACTTCAATACAGCTCAATGAGAGCCACAGAGATCCAGATCAAAAACCAGACAGAGTTTACAGAACATCAAAACATCAAGCCCGGGGATAGTTACCATCATAGAGCTCTACCACCAACAGGATTATTACAGAACCAAAACATAAGACCACTTGCAGAAAAAAATAAAAACCTAGGGCAAAATCATATTTCCTATCTCCTTCAACTTCCACCATCAGAACCACCACCACCATAGCAATATTCGCCACTGCCACCATCGTTGTAGCCACCACCGCTGCCATAACCACGGTTGCCCCGATCACCGCTTTCACTGTAACCCCATCACCGTCGCTCCCATGGTAGCCACACGAGCCACAACCTCCACTACCGCCCCCTGTTTCCTCTGCACTGAGCTCGGTTAACGGTGATGCTCCTCCCGTCAACCATCTTGCCATTCATTGCGTCAATGGCATCCATCATCGATTAGCAGGGTCATACCGCCCAGATTAACCAATAAGCGCAATTTCGAAACCCTTGGATCAGCTTTTGCTGTCGTTCCAGTGAGGCTATGGTTCTAATGGATTTCAGTAAAAAGAGTAAAACAATTTCACCGCCATTTATTAATTTATTTTCATTTTAAATTTTCCCTCCAAATGTATTTGTTTTACTTTCTCTGATTTTAGTAAAAAGAGTAAAAAAAATTCACTGCTATTTTTTATTAATTTATTTTCATTTTTTTAGCTTTCTATCCGTGGATTGAGAATTTTTCTCTCCAAATGCATTTGATTTTACCTTCTCAGATTTCAGTAAAAAGAGAAAAAAAAATTCACCCCCATTTTTTATTAATTTATTTTCATATTTTCAGCCTTCTATCCTTGGATTGGGAAATTTTCCCTCCTAATGCATTTGTTTTTACATTCCAAAATTTGAGAGAGTGGGAAGGATTCCCCAAGGTTTGGAAGTTCCCGCCTTTTTTATGCATTTCCTGGCAATGAGGGTCACTAGAGCCTCTTGAGTCCTTATTGGTCTATGGAAAAGGTTCTCAAGGAAGCAATGAAACATATCGGCCTTAATATATCATTAGTTTTAGATGTGAAGATATCTCATTTATATAGTATTATAATTATATTATTGTTGTAGTTTTAATTTTTGTTGAGTTATAGAGTTAATGAATACATGTAAGTGTAGGTAATGATTTTAATGGAAGGTGTTATAAGATTAATTTAAGGAAATTGAAAAATGGAGAGGGTTATGAAATCAATACAAATATTTTCATAGGGTTTAAGGGGTGTCAAGGGGGTAGAATATTGTAATTAAGAGAACTATATAGCAATTTAGGAAATATTGATACAAATTGCACATATGTATATGTTGTGGTGCAAATGTAACAATGTTTTTGAAATTATTTTGTAAGGTATGACAATGGTCAAGTTTGCCATATTTTTTAGAAGTATGCATGTGTACATAATGGTGGACTAAATGAATTATGTTAGGTGGGATGAGGTTGAACCCCAACAAATACAAGCAAGGAAATCAATCTAGTAACGTTGGTGGTGTGGGTCAACGAGCATTGGGCTATTTAACTTGCTTTCACATACATTTATTTTTTGGATTGAAATTCTTTTCATGAACACAAGCAAGTGGCAATTAATTGATTTTAGACATTGCAATGTGGTAGAAGCATCTCAAAAGCTATGAAAGCACCACATTAACTCAACAGTCACAACTAAGTGGTATCTATTCTATGAAAGTCACTCTAGACTTGGACCTAACCCTATCTTAAATAAACAACCCCCTTAAGAAGGCAATTCGGCCCATGAAGGGTGAACATGTCACATGGAAATATTGAACACTTGTGGGGGAATAATAACACACTATTTTCACCCACCAAGCAACAAGAAAGCCCTCATCAATGTTATGCACTACTTTAAATGGGTTGAGTGTCCTTGGATGCCTCGAATAATTGTATTGAATTTATTTGATTTTAACTAAGTTAACCAACAAAACATGTATTCAATATTGGTAACAATATTTGCACACTATTTATTTCATTGACCATTCAAATGAGGCTTTACTACTTGTAACCAACCATACATGTTGATCAAGTTGACCAACCTAACACACTTCTACTAGTGATAACCAAAAGGTACATGTTGGTAATCGGGTGACCAATGTGGTATGCCTCAACATTTGTAATTGAACATAAATGTTGTTGATGGGGTTAACCAGCCTAACATACCTCTCGCAATTGTAGTTAAACATGCATGTTGATAGGGTTAATCTCCAAGATAGCGTTAATAAAAAATAGATGTTAATAACCAACCTAACACATCACTAACAATGACAATGGAATGCACATGTCAATAAATAAATTAATCGACATGACATGTTGTTCATTAAGATGATCGACATGACACACAACTCGCTAAGTTAACCAACATGACAAACTATTGGTTTTGTCAATGAACTAAAATGCCTTTAATGAACACAACCAAATGTGCATAATGTTGAACAAGTAAACCAACCTGACATACCTTTAACAATAGTAACAATGCGTGAAATTTGTGGATTGGGAAAACCAAACAAACATACCTATGATAATCGGAATCACCATACATGCCTATTGTGATTAACCCTTCACGAGTTCCATTGATTTCGTGCAAAATTAAGCATGTAATGCAACTCTTAGACTAACTTTGATACATGTACAAATTAAGTTTGTATTTACTTGTTAGAATTGTGTTAAAGTGTTTCCCCTTTAAATGTCAGAATTTTGAATCCAAGGGAAATTAAGGTATGTATACCTCCATGGATTAAATAGTTAAATCATTGCATGAAGGGCATATATTGTCCCATGAACTAGGTGGTCTCACATGCCAATTTAGCGTCTACCTACATTATAACTTTATATTAAATACTATTATTATTTTCTTGTGTTAATATGAGTGCTTTTAATATTTAATATACCGTTAAGTATATTACCCCTTGACTAATTAGTGAAGTATTTAATACTGGATGAGAGAGTTGTAAGGTTGAAATTTCTATACCTCGTGTTAATTTGGGTGTTTGTACAATTTCAATGCAAAATTGGATTTCATACATATCCATGGATCCATTAAAGGCATTTACACATCCCAACCAAAGACATTCAATAGTTGGGTTAGAACTAGCGGTTGGGAGGAGTTCATTATAATGTTCATCCAAGGGTTTCGATACTAGAGAAATTAGGGCATGTGTTTGATTTATGGGCTAATGTTTGAATGATATGAAGAGACGAGTTCGTGCAAGTCCTTCTTATGGTAAGGCCCTGCACCTCTTCCTTTATTTCTTAAAGTAAACTTGAAAGAAGTGATTACAAATATATGATACATATAATGTGAAAACTGTTCACAACATCGCAACATTAAACATTTACATGAGATGCAACTTATTTCATGTTCAATAGAATTTTTCCTTTAAAAAATAAATATATGGTACCATGATATAATATAGTGATTCACCAACATTGACCACCAAACAAATGACCTAAACGATAAATGTTATGTATGGTGAATATCATCCACCATAAGTTATGATTATTAGCCACTCTGACACCCCTAAGTTTATGGTCACTCATTGAACATGACTCCAAGAGTTGTTTCGAGCTTCTTAAACTTATTCTTTCCCAAAATACTGACAAGAATGTCTCATCATTGTAGCATTTTTTTTTTCAGCGTCTTTCATCAAATTCTCTGCAACTTCGTTTTTATGTTATCCTTGATTAACATTTCAATTCCACGCGTTTTCTTATTGTGTATTTTAAAGGGTTTCCTTCATTCTCGTGGTAGACACGGAGTCACATTCATGGGTCCTTCTGTGTTTTGGGGACCATCTCATTACTTGCAGTGGTTTCTCTCTAAATCAACACATGGCAAGCACGGTATGATCAAACAAAACATATTAGCACCTAAAAGGCCATCAATTTCGAGTTAATCCCTACCCTACAGCATGGCAAAATTTTTGGTTTGAATAATTTTTTTCAATGAATAACATCATTGTGAGTAAAAATGTAATGCATTTTGGCTCGGCATCTTCTTGTTGCACTAGGGGGTTTAATGGGTTAGGGTTTAAGGGTTTAGGGATTAGGGGTTAAGGGTTTAGAGGTTTAGGGGGTTAGGGGATTTACCAGTTAAGGATTTTACGGGTTAGGAGTTACGGGTTAATGGGGTTAGGTTTAGGGGGTTAAATGGGTTAGAGGTCGGGAATTAGGGTTTAAGGGTTGAGGGGTTTAGGGTTGAGAGGTTTAGGGTTTAGGGGGTTAAATGGGTTAGGGGTTAAGGTTTTAGAAGTTTAGGGTTTAGGGGTTACATGGGTTAGGGGTTGGGAATTAGTGTTCAAGGGATTAGGGGTTTAGATGATAGTTTCGTTGGTCTTTGTTTGTACACAATAGTTCTTTATACTTTGTGTCTCAATGTAAATATTTTGTAGGTAGTGTTGCTTGTTGCCATGTCTCCTCTATTTATTAATTTCTAGTATTTGTTAGCCATTGCTTTAAATTTATTGATGAAAATGTCTATTGCAATTAAACCAAGTGTATGTTCAATATCCAGTTTCAAAATCAGCCACAGTGTTGTCACACAATTTAAGTCCGAAGAATGGACATCTGATGAAGTCTCAATAACCACACTGCACCTCATGACTGCTACAGAAAAGCTTAAGTTCGAGTGTTCCACATTCATGACAAAGTTGGCGATTATACTCTTGTTCCACCTGATTGTGTCATGGAAATACCCTTGTTTGTTGCAAAAACATCCTAATGTTGTTGACCTTGTCCCTTAACAGACTAAGGAAACAAATGAGGCTGAGAGGAATGGAAAGCACTATAAAGTTGGAGAGAGTACAAAAGACTAGGATAATTTAAAGGATAATCTTGAAGAATGTAACAGTGATGAAACAACTGAAAGTTTTCCCAAACAAACAGTTGATAATGTGAAACCTTCTTTTGTACCAGTCAAGCAAGACTACATTCATGTGAGAGCAAGAAGAGGCCAAGCGATCGATAGGCATAGCCTGGAAAAGATGGTATGGTTCCCTCTTTTTAATGAAATATTTGATCTACATTTTTATATTGAATATTAACCATTTTGATCTTGCCAACAAGGGGGAATTAACCCGATCGTAGGTCCCAACTAGACTTGCTCTCGTTTGGAATGGATAATCCCAACGAGTTTTAAGGACTATTATAAGGGTTAGGGGAATAATGAGTTAGTCGTTAAGGGATTAGGGATTAAGGGCTTAGGGCTTAGGGGAATAAGGGCTTAGGGTTAGGGGTTAGGGGAATAATGAGTTAGTGGTTAAGGGGTTAAGGATTGGGGGGTTAGGGGTTAGGGAATTTAGGTACATTTAGGGGTTAGTAGAATAATGAGTTAGTGGTTAAGGGATTAGGGATTAGGGGATTAGGGGTTAGGGGATTTAACAGTTAAGTATTTCAGGGGTTAGGGGTGAGGGGTTAATGGGTTATGGGTTGCAAGAGTTACTGGCTTCATGTTGGAAATTCGTGTGAAAATTAATTGTGCATTGGAGTTCAGACATGGTGAAAGGATAAGGGAAGGGAAGATGAGGGAGACCAACATTAGACTCCTAAATATGGTTTGGTTTTGGTCCTGATGGTGGCCTCTGAAGAGGAAGCATAAACGTCACAAGAAGGTTTACAGAGGGAGTGGCTTGTGTGTTCTTGTCGTGGAATTTGCTGGTGCAGTGTGTTCAATCGGTCCCTCCTGCTCAGTTTCTTATCCATTGACTGCATTTGGGTTGAGGATAGGAATTTGAAGGGAAGTGAGATCACTTGTTTCCACTTTTATTGGCTTTGAGTGAGTCTGTTTTTCGTGATAAGAGAGGAAGCTAGAATTTTCAGTCCAGGAAACCTCGAGGGTGGTGGCAGAAAACTAGTTGTTTTTCCAAATTTAGTGCCCTCCAGCATGGGTGTGACAATGTTTGGTGCAATATTGGTGTGTGGTCTCTATGTGGAGAATTTGGAGGCTTGTCACTGCCCTAGGGGAAGTTACACTCAGGCGTTGGCTACTTTGTCATCGTTTGTTGTTTAATTTCTTGTGTTGGTTTGGTGGGTGATGGTATTTGGTTTTGCTGGTGGTAGAAGTATTTATCTGGTAGTGGAAGGTGTCTTTATGCTTCCTTGTTGTGGTGGGAGACGAAATTTGGCTCCTTTGCTAGTGGTGTTTTTTCTATAGTGGGGGGTCTAGTCTCTTAACTCTACACACGGTGTAGTTCCTCGACCTTGGCGAATTATGAAGCCCTTGGCGTGGTGTGGGTGTTCTCCCTCCCCTATCATCCATGGCCCTGTGGGGGTGGAAGACTCAGAAATAATCATGGCGGCTCCACGACAGGGTGGAAAGACTATGGGCGTGCACGACTCGTTAGTGTGGGTGGGCATGGGGGTGGTGGAGGAGGTAAGCGGGGGGATAACAGAGGTGGGGGTTTGAGGGTTCAAAAGCATAGTCTTCAGGGTGGAGGAGGCCATGGTGGCAAGGGTAATCATCGGTTTGATTGATTTGAGGTAAATGAGGGGCAGGTTATCCAACATTGTTGTCTAAAGAACAATCGTGCACTTATTAACAACCTGATGGAAAGAGTGGATACAACTGAGAGATTCTGTCGTGAGGAGCATGCAGAGCATATGGAAACATTGGATTGAATGCACTATTTAGAGTGCCAAGTCCGGAAGAGACTAGTAGTTTTTTGGCGAGGCCAAAATCAACTCACTGAGAAAGTAGAAAATTTGGAGACTTGGTTAGCGCACTTTGAAGGGCACGGTCAGTGTGACTTCTGTCCTCCACCACATCTAGGAACAACCCCGTAAAACTATGTATCCACCATGTTTGATCACTAGTATGCTATTTTGTGTTCTTTATGTTTTATTTGTGTTTTGGTGCCTCTGGCCCAAGTGTTTATGGACAATGTCCCTAGTCCCTCTTTTGCATTTTTTTTGCATCTGGTGCAAATTTTTGTTAACAAACCAAGTCGAGGTGAGACCACCTGCTTTGTAACTGGACATATGTACTCCATTTTTCCTACATGAATATAACATTGACTTACAAAAAAACAAAGGTTCATACATCATTAAAAATTTAATTAAGCTTCATACCTAAATTAATAAATGTTCATACCTATTTACTAAATAGGTCTATAAATATATATTGTAGGTTTATCTATTTAGTATTTATCAAATGTAAATATGATGACTTAATAATATATTTAAATGAACTCACATGTTTAACATAAGAAATGTTATATTTATCTAGTTATTAAATGTAAATATGAAGATTTAACCTTAGATTTAAAACAACTCACACTTTTAACATAAATCAATGAAGTTTAAAAATTAAACTTTATGGCCAAATATTAAATATAAATACAAATATAAATTTGGCTATCTAATTAATTTTACCTTTACTAAAATTATAATGAATACATTAGTGTAAAGTTGATAGATGATACATGCAATTATGTTAATTGTAGATGAATCCATCTGCACAGTAAACTTTAGAGACAAAAGGGTATTCATAATTTCAACACTATAAATTCAGAGACCCCTTTGTCTCTAAATTTTAACACTGCAAATGGATTCAAAGACACCTATAGTGAAATGTAACACTTTGGTACCAAAATTTCATTTTTCCATATATGGAGTGACACAATTAAAAATTACTAACATAAATGACTAATTCATATACTTCTTGTACTTGTTATTTGGCCATATTTTTATTCTTGGACTATAATAGTCATTTACATTAATCATTATTAATTTTGTCACTTATTATCTAGTCATATATTTTAATCCTAAACTAAATTAGTCATTTAAGTTAGTCACATTTACTTTAGTCACTTATTATCTAGTCATATATTTTATCCCTAGACTAAATTAGTCATTTAAGTTAGTCACTTTTAGTTTAGTCACTTATTATCTAGTCTTATATTTTATTCCAAGACTAAATTAGTCATTTAAGTTAGTCATTTTTAGTTCGGTCACTTAAAATTGCTCAAATTTAGTAGTAATTCACTTGAAATAATTGCGGTGACTAACATTTTTAGTCACTTAGTCATTAATTTCATCATTTTTTACTAGTGGTGGGCCAGTAATAGCCAGCTCTAAGGATTTTCTTGGCTGTGGTTTTCCAGTAAATATGACCTCGACACTCTCCTTCATGGAATTCATGTTTGATCTTTTCTGCATCAACTTCAGGCAAACATTTAAGCAATAAACCATCAGCATTTTTCCAATATAAACATTCATTTAAAATGCAATAGTTCCTAGCTTTCAACTTTAAAAACCTTGCCTTTGTTTTTGATAAATCAGGAGGAGCATTAAGATTTGTAAGCACATACAAGATATCAGTGTACCAAGGTGAGTTTTGAAACTTCTCTTCGACAGTGGGAGCAGGTAATTCTTCATGTTCATCCAAGGCATCTACCGTGTTAATTTCAAGGGCTTGTAGATTAGATTCAGCCATTAATTGAGCTAAGCCCTGACCTTTAATAATTTTGGTTGGTCTGATTTCCAAATCATACTCTAATATAGCAGCAATCCATTTGCCTCTCTTTCCATCTAGGTCTTGTGACAAGATGTCTTTTACCACTATATTAGGTACATAGGCAATGATGTGGGAATGTAGAATATACACCCTGAAGTCCTTTAAGGCCTTTACCAAAGCATAGGCTTGTTTTTCCATTATGTTATATTTCAAGGGTGCATCCCTTAAAGCCTTGCTAAAAAAAGCAATGGGTTGTTCCTGTCCCTCTGGGTTTTTCTGCAACAGGACTGCAGCCACAGTATGCTCTGAGGCAAAGGAGAAAATAAGGAACTCTTTTGAAAAGTCTAGGCTGATTAGGACTGGTGCCCGGGTGAGTGCATGTTTTACCAATTCGAAGGATTTTTTGGTTTCTACAGTCCACTTCACTCCTACTTCTTTCTTGAGCATATTAGTCATGTTTCTAAGGAGCTCTGCTAAGTTGGGAATAAACCTCCTCAAGAAGTTAATCTTTCCAATAAAGGACTGCAATTATTTTATGTTCCTTGGTTGGCTAATATGTAGTATTCCCTCAACTCTATTTGGATCTATTTTAATCCCTTTTTCTGATATGATATGGCCAAGGAGTTTACCTTCCTGAAGGCCAAACACTGTCTTTTTGGGATTTAAAGATAACCCAAACCTTCTGCACTTTGCAAGGACCTTTCTTAAATGTTTCAGGTGCTCTTTATCAGATTTGGAATAAACTGTTATGTCATCAAGGTAAATTACAATGAAGTGCCCTATCTCCTCTGAAAACGCAATGTCCATGGCCCTTTGGAAGGTGGCCCCAGCATTCATTAATCCAAAAGGCATTTTCACATACATGAAAGTGCCCCAAGGAGTGGTGAAAGTTGTCTTGAGTTGGTCTTCTGGGAGTCTAAAACTTGGTTATACCCTGAAAAACCATCTAACAGATAGATTCTCTTCGAACCAACTACCCTTTGTAGAATGTGTTCCATTTTGGGTAAAGGGTAATTGTCCTTTAGGGAGGCTCTGTTAAGGTTTCTGAAATCAATGCACAATCTAATTTCTCCTGTCTTTTTCCTCACGGCTACAAGGTTAGAAACCCAATCTGAAAACCTCATAGGCACAATGATTCCTGCCTCATACATTTTCTTGATTTCCTTTTCTACTAGAGGCAGTTGTATTGGATTAATTCGACGCAGTTTTTGTTTAAAGGGTTTCTGGTTTTCTTTCAAAGGGATCTTGTGCTGGATGATTTTTGTATCGTAGGTTTTCAAGTCTTCATAGCTCCAGGCAAACACATCGAAAAAATCTTTAAACAGGTCAACGTATTTCCTTTTCATGTCTAGTGGCAAGGAATTAGCTAATTTAATCATTTTAGGCTGATCCTCGATGCCTATGTTGCATTCCTCGACCTCAGAATCTGTGTATTCTACAGTGGGTTTCTTTGTTACATCGTTAAAATTGAAGGGGTCTTCTAACGGTGCTAACCCCCTAGGTATGTTCTTGTCTTTTGACGATAATACCTCAATGTCTTCGTTTTATGTGTCCTTGTATTCTTCAGTATGAGTTTCAAGTTTTTTAGCTAACATGTTGATTTCTACGGGACCAGATGGTTTTTATTTTTTAGGGGACTTTTTGTTTAGGCAATTTTCATCGAATTTAGAATCCGAATCAGATAACTCAAATCCATTCCTGCCCAGCAGAAAATCTTCTATCTGTTTGTCACCCTCAAAGACCTGCCAATATTTTTCATTATCTGGCACAACTGGTCTAAACTTAATTTGAGTTGTACAGTCTTTGGTTTCAAATGGCGTTAAGCATGTTCTAGCTGCAAAAGCTAAATTGTGGGCGGCAATATTTATTTTTCTTGGAACAAAAATCAATTTGGACTCCTCAAAAGTTTCTAAAAGGTCCATGACATCGTTTCGGTAAGCTCTAAGTCTGGGATGATTTGCGTTATATTCCCCATTAACTTGCTTAATGACTAGTTCTGAATACCCATACACATTAATTCTTGTGGCCCCTAACTTTTTTAATAGATTTAAGCCTAAGAGAAGGGATTCATATTCTGCTATGCTATTGGAACACTGAAAGTTTAATTTGCAGGAAATGCTTTCCGTGTGGTTGTTTTCAGTGTTGGTAATCCAGACACCTGCACCAGCATTGCTCTTAGTGCATGACCCATCAAAATACATACTCCACAGAGGACTATTTTCGGTTTCGTCTTGTTTATTTTCTTCTTCAACCAACGTGCTCAAGGGTTGTTGTGAAATCTCGGCACTTAGTTCTATTTGTTTCACCTCCTCAGGTTTTTCATGGAGTTGAGCGTGAGGGACAGTCTGTTGTTTGCCATCTTGGCTTTGTTCACTCTAGTCTGTTGTTTCAATGCGCTGTTCCAAAGTTTCTCTCTCATTTTCTTCCATATCTAGAACTGCATTTATTTCTAGATTAGGGGTCTCTAAATGTTTGGCTGAGTCGCTGTCTTCTAGTTCTGGCTTATTCGAGGACTGATCATGGTAAAGGATAAACGAATCCAGGTCTGTATGGACAGAGTAAATGGGGGAATTTTCAGGGTTTTCAGAGCTACTGACCATGAATTTCAAGTGTGCCTCTCTATATAGCCTTCTGAGCTGGCTAAAGACAGGGATACTGGCATATGTCCCATCCATATGCATTGTACCTTGCAGCTTGGCACCCCATGACCTTGATAACAACATGCCATACTTAGGAGGCACATCAGCCACCACAAAATCCATAACCATGTACTTGGCTGGGATTTGAGTCAAAATTACACAAAGGTCTTTGATTAGGCCAAGGCATTTCACTCTGTTAGAGTCAAAAGAATATAAATCCTTGTAAGGTCTGGTTATTTCTAGCTCTAGCCTTTCCATTATCACCTTTGGCATAAGGTTGTGTGAGGCTCCAGAGTCATGCATAGCATTATGCAGGATTTTGTCATGGATATTAAGGCTGACGTAGAACAGAGGTACTATCCCTTCTTGAAATTTCCCTTCAATTTTAGGACCAAAAATGAGTTTTGGCTGGTCATCATTAAAATTGACTGTGTCGTTATTATCCTCAATATTTAAAGCCTTCAAAATTTGGGCTCTATATACATGATCGGCAGCTAACTCAGTCAAGGGAACAGAGATTTTGATCTTTGAAATTTCCTGCTCGAGGCTGAAAGGAATTTGGTTTTTTGAAAAACTTGCCTCAGCCTTACTAGCTACTAGATTATCAGCAACATCAGCTCGCTAATTTGTTCTATTTACGTTTGATAGAATTTTTTTAACAGGAGTAATAGCTGAAGTGTTAGTACTACTAAGGTCTGCATTCTGTTTTTCACCTTTTTGAGTGCATTTCTCTCTACCACTATCAGAAGTCACAGCTACTGTTTTGTCCTTTTATTTGACAACTTTAGGTTTGGTTACAGTGCTGTTTTGTGAAGGTTTGTCAGAGGTTTTGGTGTTGGGAGTTTGTTGACTGGCTTTGCTTCTAAGGTCATATTCTTTTTGGGATTCTATGAGGACATTTTCCATGTCGGGAAAATAACCTTCATCATCATCTCTGTTGTCATCATAAGGGGTCTGAAAACCTTGTTCCCTATCAAAATGAATCTCAAAGTCATCATTATCTACTCCCAACATGTTGATATCATCTTCCTCTGTTATCTCATATGTTTCCTCAACCTAACTTATATAGTTTTGATGAAAGGGAGGAGTGATCTGTTGATCATCTTACCTAGGTCTGTTTGGAGGTTGGTTCCTTCTAAAATTCTGATTCTGGTTCTGGTTTTTGTTTTGAGGAGCAGTTTGGTTTTGACTTGCTTGTGCTCTCTCAAGGATGCTCATTTTCTTCATCATCTCCTCCATCATTCTTTCCATCTTTGAGTTTGAAGTAGAAGGGGCATTTTCCTCTCTAAAGGACACTCTCTTTTCAATTTTAATTCTTTCTCTCTTCTCCATCAAGTTGACTTCCACAGAAAGAGCACCCTTTTGCATATCTTCAAGAGTTGCAAAATCTCTCTCTCTCAGTTGATAGGCCATCTCAGGGTCAAACCCTTCAGGAAACTTGTTTAAAGCTGAGCCTTGTGGAGGTTTTAGTTCTGGGGAAAGTGCATTATACACACTATTGAATCTAGTGCAATAAGCTTGCACACTTTCCCCAGTGTCTCTATGGAGATTCTTATAGTAAGAAAGGACTTGGAGAGGGTTTTTCTTTACTTCCCATTTGTTTAAGAATGTTTGATGGAAGGCTTGTAGATCACGGATACTATGGGGGGTTAAACCTTTGAACCATTTCCTCACTTCTCCCCCTAAGCTATGAGAAAATAACCTAAGCTTGATAGAATCATCATCAATTTCATTTCTGTCAAAGTATTCATTCATCTTATCCACATGTTGTGATGCAGTTGTAGCATTGCTAGCATCATATAATGGAATTTTGGACTGATAGTCCTGTGGAAGATTGACTAATGGTGCAGGAAGAACTAAGGGAGCATACCATGTTGCCATGATATGTGGTGGAGGTGGATTTACAAGAGGTGGATTAACAACAGGGAAAGTGGGCTGAAGTGGAGTGATTTGAACAGTGGGTGTAGGGTGAGAAGAAGTGGATGGACCAGGAATAGACTGCTGAATTGATCTTGGATGAGAGACACCTAAGTTGTAAAGAAAATGCAAATCAGGGGGTGTTGTTTCTCTGCTACCAAGAGGTTCACTTGTTTCCAGGGACGATAGTGAAGACTCAGAATCTAACTGATCTAAATCACCAAGAGACCTAGTTCTAAATGGATTTACTAAGTCAACTTGAGATTGTTGTAGAGATGAAATATTTTTCAGGAACTGAATTAACTCTCAAGGGTGATCTGAAAATAGTTGATAAATTAATCTTAGGATACTTCCTAAGGATACTTTCTGGGTTATCAACTATCTTAGGTGGATCAGGGTCAGGATAGGCTCTAGTGTGAATCTTTCTAGAAGCCACTATGCTGTGTTTTTCAGACCCAAAATAAACAAGACAAGTTCAACTTGGTATGACAATCTTTAAGAGGTTAACTAGTCTTTTTTGCAAGAAAATTTTAATCCTACAGTCTTGTGACTAAGTTTGAAAGATATTACAATGATAAGGGTTCTTCCCAGTGGAGTCTTAAGGTCTGTTCAGGATTGTGGAGTCGCCAAGTGGAAATTTTCAACTCTTTTCAGAGGTAAAAGGTGTTATGGTCCACCACCATGTTTATTGAATACCAATCTGAAATATTTTTAGGTTTTTCTGAGTTGTGTGGTTGTATGGAAAACTAAAGAGTTTATAAAAGCTGGCCAAGCAACTATGAACTCAAAATTCCCCAGTGGAGTCGCCAGTATGTTAGCACCCTGTAATTAGAAAGATTGGCAAAAGTCCAAATGCAGGGAAAACATCAGACCACTTTGGGATTCAAGGATCTAGCCCTCCTGAATCCAGAGAGGGATCTCTCTATGAATGAGCTTAAAGATGTGATCTTTAAAACTTGAAATAGTGATATTAGGCTAGTTATGGAGAGCTTGGGTTTTGTTTTGTTTTGGTTGGGCAAAGACATGATGAAGGTGAAGGCTGTTTCAAAATGAAGGGTGAAGGTGTCTACAGGTGAAGGAATGATTTGGTTGATAGAAAGGCAAAGACAGTTTTAACCCATTGGGCTATGGAGTCATAGGAGGATTTTAATTAGACAACAAGGTTTTAGCAGGATCCATGGGGCAAGTCACTTATGTCAAAGGATCTCTTAAGGTGATTTTATGGAATGAAACAGATAGGAAAACAAGAACAAACAAATGAAGATATAGTGAAACAGCCTAAGATCAAGTAAGTTCTTTTAAACTATCTTGCTTCAGCATGTACTTAAAGAAAAAACATAAGAGTATTCTAAGATCAGGTTTAGTACCTTTAAACTAGCCTTCATTGAAGTACTTTCAGTTAGAAAACATTAAAATACAGTTGAACAACTTAAGATCAGGTAAGTGCCTTTAAACTACCCTGATTTCAACATATTCAATAAGAAAAACATAAAATTATTCTGAGATCAGGTTAGTGCCTTTAAACCAGCCTGCATTGAAGTACTTTTAGTTAGAAAACATTAAAAATAGTTGAAAAGCTTAAGATCAGGTAAGTGCCTTTAAACTACCCTGCTTTCGGCATATTCAATAAGAAAAACACAGATAACAGTGACAAAGAGAAATTTAGTTCAGGCAAGTGCCTTTAAACTGACCCGCATTGATGTACTCTTCAAAGATAACATTCAAATGAAGAAAACATAGATAATAAAGCTTTCAATAAGAGTAGGGTACTGTTGAAAGTAAATCCTAGCTCTATGTTTGCTGCTCTTTATCAGAGAAAGTGAACAAAGTGAAAACATTAAGAAAAATAACAATTGACAGTGAGGAACACATCACCATTGACATAAATTAGGATCCCATAAATCAACAGCTTGTATTTGATGTTTCAAACCAATTACAATCAACAAGCCCGGTGGGTCTCTACAACTTCAGACTTCTCATATCAGCTTCTGTATCTTGAAGTGGCAAACAGGGCATCAAGAGCTTTAGAGACTATTACATGTGTTCAGATGTCTAGAGACCAAAATTTGCTCATTTTCTACAGAAGTATTTATAGAAGAATGAGAGGTAGGATCTGATAAAAGATCTCCTGGGTCAATTAATACAGATGGATGACTCTTCGGCCTTTGGAGGGCTTGAAGAAGTAATTAACATATAATCTGTCTGTATTGAGTTGAGGTACATTTATGAATTGAGTTCGGTGGGAGCCTTTGTTAACTTTTTAGGCTCAGTGTCATGTTTGAAGTAACTCTGTTGCTGCTTCCCGAGGTCTAATGATCGAAAATATTAGCTTCTGGGCTGCTTTTAATCTTTAATATAGTTTTGCCGACAATTAGAGATAAGATCCTTGAGTAACATTGATTGTTCGGCTGTCTTTGGGCAAAACACCTCGTGTTTGTAATAATGACTAAGTCTTATTTAATTACCATGAGGTTGCAATTTCCCTTTGGGAGCTGGAGAGGTTTATTTACTTTAGTTTAATGTTTTTGATCTTCTGTTCTGGAAAGAACTGATACTCCTTTAACTGTGATTTAAGAACACAATGTCTTGTTGATGTGTAGGGCCATGCAGGGCCTTTATAATATCAGCGCCCATGAAACGTTGATAATCGTGGAGCGGAGCCCTGTTTTAGTCGTTTTCCCTTTGATAACCAAAGGCCAAAAGATCGGGGCCTTTGGATTTATTTCATTTGTAATATGGACAGAACCTTCGGAACCTGCAAAACAAACAAAATGTTACGAAATCCTGTGAAAATAGGTTAAACTGCTTCAGAAGGCGGAGAAGGAGCGTAGCCGTTGGATCTAGACACGTGGACGGTCCAGATCTAATCGGGGGATTGCAATCGGCAGGAGGAGAAAAGGAATGCGATGAAAAAAATCTGATGCGATTGCGCGATCGGAAGGGCCGAGGCGATTAAGTGATGGCCGTCGATCTAAGGATCATATCGACGGTGGGAAATGAATCGGAGGACTGGCCGATCAGAGGGACAAAAAAAACACATGCGATTGAAAATTGCAATGTGATTGAAATCGCCGATGCGACGGAGCGCTGGCCGTTTGATCGACTTCCGATCAACGGCAAGGATTAGTTTTTAGAATGAGAGGCAGAAACCCTTATAATACACGAAAACCCAAAGTTTTTTTTTTTTTTTTAAAATATAAAACCAAGGTTTAATGGATCGGGGCAGAAATAAATATATATAAAAAGGATAGGAGCCTGACTGCGGGGTCGCTGGCTGTATGAAATTCAAAGGGCCCGGGGCTTTATATAAAAAAGGGCCTATCGGAATCGAAAGACCGGGCCTGGTCTTTTTAATCTACCCATTTGAAATCTTGCGATGCGATTCAGCGCCTGGGGTATTTAACACTTGGGCCCGGGGAAAGTCATATGAAACAGAGGCGGGGGGGGGCAGAGTCTATATACAAGACCGAATCGCATCGGAACTTTGATGCGGGTCTTTTCGATCAACCCATTTGAAACTTCCGATTGCGATTGCGCTATTGGTCTTTCAATCTACCCATTAAAATATTTCAACACGTGACTTGGGTTTTTAAGTTAAAAACTTTGGAAAAGTGGGTTTTAAGTTTTTACAAAGGAAAAGAACGATCGAGAATGAAAAATAGAAGGTATTAAGCGCCGGAGGCGGGCCCACAGGATATATATATAAAAAATGATGCGATCGGGAGTTTTTATAACACAAAGGATCAATCACATCGAGGTTTTTCAATCCAAAGCACGATCGCAATCAAATTTTTTGAATAGAGCACAAGTCTCACACATTTGGATATTTCCGATGTGATTAACGCTCGGGGTAATGACTCTTGGTTTTTCAAAAGTAACATGAGATCTGGAGTTATATCAAGGGGAGTCGATCGCATCGGGGTTTTTGTGTAACAAAACATATGCGCTCATTTGATTTATTCCGATGCGATAAGCGCCGATGGGACTAGTGCCTGGTTGCGGGGAAAGGGTATGTGGGGGAAGTGGTTTAGGACTTAGCCCAAGGGGCTTAAGTGGTTTAGGACTTAGCCCAAGGGGCTTAAGTCCATAGGAATAAAACTTTTTTTTTTATGAAATTTTCAGAGTTTTCAATGGTTTTTAGAGGTTTTGGTAAGCTAAAGAATGGATCTTTAACCTTATAAAATTGATTTTCATGAGGGGGAGAAAAGAAATCATGAAAACAAAGGGGTTTTTATGGAGAAAAAGGGGAGAAAATGAAGGTAAGTTTGGAAGAGGGGGAGAGGAAGAATGGTGGTTTTACAACAGTTTCTTCTCATGAAATTAGCAGAATTTTTTGAGTTTTGGAGGGAATCGGCAGTGAAGACCTTTAGACATGAGCATGAGATCTTCCAAAGGCTTCAAGAGATAACATTTTGGCCATGAAAGTGTTTCGTGAAGACTGAACAATGTTTTGGCCACCTTTTGATAGAACAAAATTTATAGGTGGCCAACACCAAGGAGAACCTATTGAAGTCACCAAACAATATCATGAAAGTCTGTGTGGAGGACATTATATCTGGAAGGTCACTGCTCATAAAATTCTCAAGTCAGGATTCTATTGGCCAACCCTATTTATAGATGTTTTTAAACTGTTCAAAAGTTGTCAAAAGTGTCAGTTGTTTATTGAAAAGAGAAAACTTGCTCCATTACCTCTCATCCTAATATTTATTGAAGAACCTTTTAGGCAATGGGGATTGGATTTTATTGGAGAGATCAATCCACCATCAAGTGGACAGTTCAATTAGATTCTAACTGCCACTGATTACTTTACAAAATGGGTTGAAGCAATAACCACTAAGAAGGCGAATGACCAAGTAGCGATGAATTTTCTGGAGGAAAACATTTTCAGCAGATTTGGATGTCCAGTCAAAATTGTAACTAATAATTCTCAGGTATTCAGCTCTTCTCGTTTCATTAATTTATGTAAAAAATATAATGTAACTTTATCACATTCCACAACATATCATCCCCAAGGGAATAGATTGGCAGAGTCCTCAAATAAGACATTGGCCAGAATCTTGAAGAAGACAATCACTGAGAATCAAAAGGATTGGGATATGAAGCTGAATTTTTCCCTCTGGGTAGTTCGAGTCACCCCCAGGAGATCTACTGGGAAGTCTCCCTATGAACTGGTTTATGGGACTCAAGCACTATTTCCTAATCAACTGGCCAAACCAGTGATTTATTTCCTTCAAGAAGCTCAGGGAGAACCTAATGCTCTGGTAGGAAGATTGAACAAGATAATTGAATCAAGTGAAAACAAAAACAAATTCAGGGATAACTTGATTACTTATCAGGAAAAGATGAAGTCTATATTTGACAGAAAATCAAAAGAAGTTCTCTTTCAAGCAGGAGATTTGGTTCTAAGATGGGACACCAGAAGAGAATAAAAGGGGAAGCATGGTAAATTTGACCCTCTCTAGTATGGTCCATACAAAATCTCTGAGGCAAGGTCAAATAACACATTCATTCTGGAAGATCTAGATGGAGAGTTAGTACAGCTGCTTGTGAACGGGCAGTATCTAAAGCATTATTTCCATCATTAAAAGTTAGCATTCCACCATTGTAAATACTGGATTTATCATTGTTCATATGTCACCAAGCAATATTTGACTCCATTCCCAATGGATAAGGCACTAGTCTGCGGTTCTTAGCGCTTCCGTGGAAAAAAGCACTATCCCCAAGTGGAGCCGGATGTTGTGGCTCATTTTAATTTACCTTTGAAATCTTTTTCAAAACACCAAAAAAGCATACATGTTAGAAAATGTAAAAGTTTGTATGTTGAAGAAGAATTTTGATTTATATGTTGGTACATTAACATTTCGTGATGAGATGTAAAGTTAGGTCGAAGGATTGGATAATCAGAATAAATCTTAGGAGGGTTTTAACACCGTGGAGAAAATTGGAGTTGGACGAGTTCATTGAATGAACTATCACAAGGAGTAACGTGGAGAAGGTGGAGCTGTAGAGCGGTGACAGCTGAAGAAATAGAGAAAATGATTAAGGCAAAAAACCTTTAGAATATTCCCAAAGGAGGCGATCTGAGGACGAGGATTAAATCGCAGAATTAAAGTGAGAGATGGACGGACCAGGTTGCATCGCAAAGTTAATTTTGAAAATATGCTAAGTGGACATGTGTCGACATAGCGCGATTTCGTATCGGTGATTATTTAGTTTATGCGTTAAGGACTTCGCAAGTTACACAAAATAAATTGCAATGCGGTAATAAGCGAAACTTGCGATGCGATAAAGGGAGGAGCCACGTGTTGGCATAACGATTCAACACATATCGCACATCGGAAGGTTTAGAGTTTAGCTTTAAGACTTCGCAAGGTAAAGTATTTTGGTTGTGATGCGACAAACGGGAGATGGTGGTGTGAGACAGTACAACGGGACCGTTGGATTGGGGTGCAGATCAACAATGGAGGTTAAATCGCAAACAGAGCGGTTTCACACATCAGCATTATTATTGTTTACCATTTAAGCTATTTGTTATTGTTGTCGACGTGCGATATCGAATAAGTTGCGAAGTGCTATTGCTCCTAATTGGTCAGGTCGTGTGTTGGCTCGTAAACCATAGGTCTGTGATGTTTGTATAAAGTTGCAGCCATGTATGCGATAAGGTAATGCGAACGGGAGGCTAATGAATAAAGAGGCTTATGCAGAGTTGGGCAGAACAATGTATAGTGGCACTATGGGAAGCACGACATTGGGTCAAGTCGGGCACCAAGACGTCGTTACAGAACTATGCAGCTGCTGCATAATAACCAGAAAGGACACCTCGGCATTTCGTGAGGACGCATTAGCAACATCAGATTAAAAAAAACGAACAATATTTCCAGTTTTTATTTGTATGATTGCATAAGAAATCTTAACAGTTTAGATAATCGAATAGTTTCAAGAAGTTCAGTAGTTATGAACTACTTTGATGTATTTAAGTAGATAGAAATAAAGAAAAGAGGTTCTGAGTTTTGGACCTCTGGATGACTGTTAATTTGGTACTGAATTTTCTGAGAAATTAATGTTTCCTGCACCTGTTGATGTTGATATGTATTTCCAATTTCGTTCTATGTTTATTCATATTTGAA
Source organism: Pinus albicaulis (assembly GCA_034641835.2). Taxonomy (NCBI): domain Eukaryota; kingdom Viridiplantae; phylum Streptophyta; class Pinopsida; order Pinales; family Pinaceae; genus Pinus; species Pinus albicaulis. The sequence continues at coordinate 345,097,053 of CM076574.1, read as the reverse complement.
TGAAGTGAAGTAATGTAGCAACTGGTCTCTTAATTACATCTATGAGTAAGAGTTAAATCACCTTAATTTGCGCTCCTTCACTTCATCTCTTCTCTTTTCACAAACTCCTGATGAAACTTTAAAGTAATAGATTCTGTGTTTACAACATATTATTTCAAGTTTCCTCTCTCTCCATGATTTCCTCTGAAACTTAAAAGAGATAGATTCTGTTTCTCAACATATCATTTTGAGTTTCTCTTACAGTTCTTCTTTTCATTTCATTCAAGTATTAGCAGTTTATGGTATTGTGAAGGCTTTCATTATATCAAATTATTGAAGGTATTAAGTAATCAAATTCTAAAGGTGTTAAACAGAGGCCATTTGATATCGTAATTGTGACATACATTTATAAAATGTCTTAAGCACTGATTCCTTACCACATCCAAGGGATTGTTTCTTGAGATACAACAAGCCCCATGTTCTTCATCTCAAACTCTCTTGAAAGATCCTCTTTGAAAGAAGTTATGAGCTTCTCATCACCTGTTAGTATAAGATAATAAACATAAAGTACAATAATAAAATTCTTACCATCAACCACAATATGATATAGGTTCGCATCCACTTCACTCTTTGTGAATCCCAATCCGGTGAAATAGCTGGCGATCTTGGTGTACCAAGCATGAGGTGCTTGCTTCAGCCCATACAATTCTCTCTTGGGTTTGCACGCATGTGACTCCCTGTCAAAGGTCTCAAAACCTTCTGGCTGCTCAATGTACACTTCTTTGTCAATAAATCCATGGAGAAAGGTTGTATTTACATCCATCTGATGCATCTTCCACCCCATCTGCATTGAGAGTGCAAGGATGGATCTAATCGATGAGTACCTTGCAATCAGTGAAAAAGTCTCCTCATATTCAATCCCCTCCACCTGTGAGAATCCTTTGGCCACAAATCTAGCCTTTTATTTCTCCACACTCCCATATGTTGCTTGCTTCACCTTGTAGATCCACTCGGATCCAACCATTGACATCCCCACTGGCCTTGGGACCACTTCCCATGCACCGTTTCTGATAATGGAGTCATACTCCTCAACCATGGCATCAACCCATGTCGGTTGTTGCACTGCTTCCTCAAAAAAAGATGGTTTTGTCACAATACACTTGCTCATAAGAGCCATGTATCCAATATACCTATCATGGGACATTCTCTGATTGTGCTGTGATGTAGGTGCACCTAGTTTCTATGATGCATCTAGCATCAATTTGTCAACCTCTCTGGTGCGCTTCCTACCATTTCTTGTGGATGGCTCTGCATGAGTGGTTTCTGCCACTCTTTGATCCTCTGCTTGTGGCTGCTCCACATCGTAAGGTTCATCATTTGGAACTAAGAGTTCCTCTTCTGCATGCAAGTCAAGCTCCCTCTCAAGGGACAATCACATAGATTTCTCCTCATCAAATTTAACATTTCTCCTGAAAAATGTCATCCTGTTTTCCGACAAATACACCCGATATTGTGGGGGAGTATCAATGTACCCCAAAAATATCCCAACCTTTGTTGTTGGTTCTAGATTCTTCCTGGCATATTTGGTCACATGGCAATAAACATATGAGCCAAAAATTTTGAAATGTGAAATATCCGGTTTCTTACCTAAAAAAGCCTCCTATGGTGTACTCATGCCAAGTATCTGATGGGGACTATGGTTCTACACAAATACCGTTGTGTTGCATGCCTTTTCCCATAGATGCAACGATAGGCCCTAATCATGTAACATAGCTTGTGTTTCTCCCATAATTGTTCTATTCTTCCTTTCTGCAACCCCAATATGTTGTGGGTTATGAGGTGCAATCAATTCTCTCTAAATTCCTTCTTTGGCACAGAAGTTCTTGAATTCATTAGAGATATACTCACCACCATTTTTGCTCTTTAGAGCCTTCACCTTCTTCCTTGTATCTTTATCTACCAGTGCTTTGAAATCACAAAACTTGGAGAACTTCTAATCTTTCTTTTGCAGAAAGACGATCCAAAAATTTCTAGAAAAATCATCAACAAAAATCACATAATACCTATGCTTTGTATTGGAAGCTGTTGAGAATGGTCCACACGCATCTAAGTGAAATATCTCAAGGATTGTCGTTGCTCGGTTCTCCTTCTCATGAAATGTGGCCTTTGTATACTTCCCTATGGTACATCCCTTACATGTGTCTATCTGCACAAGTGTACTCTTTGGAAGACCTATAGAAATATAATTCATGATCCTCAAAGCACTGTGGTGTAGATGTCCCAACCTCCTATGCCATAAATCACCAGTATCCTGACTCACACTATGGTGTAGATGACCCAACCTCCTGTGCCATAACTTACCAGTATCCCGACTCACCACCTAATCTATTTTACTGCTCAATGTTGCACAACCATCTACATCAAGTTTGTAGGGGTTCTTCACACGAACCCCATCTTTTTTACCTGTCCCGTGGCTTTGTGATGAAGGAATGCCTTTCCTTCACTGAAAACCACATCATATCCAAGATCCTCCAACATAGCAACTGGAACTAAATTATTTTTCAAACCTGGTACATGCATGACGCATTTTAATATGAAAGGTTTACATGACTGTCTCTGGAAAGTAACTGTACCAATCCCGGTAGCGTTATATCTCCTGCCATCACCCATATCAATGTGCATTTGAAGATCCTTCTCCTCCAAGCTACTAAAAAGTTCTTTGTTGCCATTCATGTAGAAATATGCCCCACTATCCAAGTACCACATATATCCCATCATATTTGACACCATGCAGGTGATGAGAGAGAATTCCAACTCAAACGGTGAGGCCAAAGCTTCACCTGCTACAGATCCTAGAGTCTTCTTGTTGTTCTTCTTCTTTTGTGGACAATTTGTGGCATAGTGTCCATGATCATGACAATTGAAACATTTCACCTTTGACATGTCTCGCTTCTTGCCTTCTTTTCCAGTGTCACATTTGGAATAGGACTTATTTCCTTTCCCCTTCTTTGTCTCACCAGCCAGGGCACAATTTTCCTCATCATTAGTCTTGGATAAGGATCCATCCCTAGTATTCCATTGAAACTCTTCTTGTACCAAATCCGACCATAGTCGCTCCCACTTTGGTAACTGCTCCCTCCCATTCACAGAGTCCTGGTAATTATGCCATCTCTTGGGAAGGCCTAGAAGTGCTAGGCTCACCAAGTCATCATCAGCTATAGTAATCCAAACAATTCCAAGCTCATCTCGACATTGAGTGAACTTGGTCAAGTATTTCTGGATTGTGTCACCCTTCTCCATTTTGATTTTCCTAAGCTTGTCCTTGAGTGCCAATTTTCTATGGTTGCTGCTGCTTTGAAACAGATCTATCAAGGCATTCCACATAACATATGGAGTTTCCTTGCCATGGAGACTTGAGACAATATGATCTTGAACTCCCTCTAATAAGATCCTCCTCGCCTTTGTGACATTCTTCCTCCATGCTTCATGCTGCGCAACATCTTCCTGATTTGGTTCAAGAATATTAGTGTCAATGAAATCCTTCAACCCATTATCCTCCAATACTACCTCCATCTTGTCTTTCCATGCAATATAGTTCGAATTTCCCTTGAGTGCATATTCGAGTCCCAAGCCAGTGAAAGACATCCAAGTCACCTGTTAGCTCCAAATAATGTATCTGCAAATTTGAATATTGTTCAACACAAACTCAAATTCTTCTCCACTATTGTGATTCCTAGCACTCTGATACCATGTATAAATTACACCAATGGATTCAATATGACCATGCAATGTACTAAAATAAGATACTGAATCCTTCTACAATATTTGCAGAATATAAATCATGATTGCTCAATCACATGCAAGTAAGAGAAAGAAGTAAATCAATCGCACAACACAAGATTTTCCTGGGAAAGAAACTGCTCAAAAACCCTCTATCTCTATTGTATAATAAGCCAAGGAATCATGAAACAATACAATGCATGCTTGCTCACACGAATCTCTTACACTCTACCAATCGTCTCACGCTGATCTAGGCAAAATTGGACAAACACATAGCCAATTTCCTGCCCACCTTCAGCCTGCCTTGGTCACGCAATTCCTAGGCAAATACATCCCTATTAAATAGGAATTTCAACCTTCCTTGACTACCCAATCCATCATGGGAATCTTGTGGCTTTATAACTGCACCTGGGCAATTCGCTAATAATACAAGTGATAGCTATCTTCCCTTTAACCTTTGTCTCAATTGGGTCTTCATCATAATTGACATGCATGCAACTAATAATAGAAAATCATAAGTTACTTGATAGATCACTACTTGTGAATTAAATCTAATTTAATTCACTTGACCTCTCACTAGCTCATCACTCAATTAGAAGTAGTTAAACTGATTTTAACTCAATTAATTTGAGTTAAATGATTACACTCACACTATGCTAGTGCATTTACTACAACTGGACCCCCAAAATAATAGAATCACTCTACATGCCTCACCTTTGACCCTTAACTCGAAATTCTTGAGCTAACTTAGCCTTTCTGACTTAGTTAACTAATACAAGTTGTTACGACATAAAATTACAATTTATTATCTAATTTATTTAAGGGAAAAATGAATTAGACACACATTTTCTTGTTGATTTTCAACACTTTGGTGAGTGACTCATACTTGTCCAGAGATTCGAGAATGGGGATGAAGAAAAAGTTGTCAAGAAAAATTAATGTCTACAACTTCCCACCAACACATAGATCCGGAGGAATGAAGCCAATAAGATTATTGGAAGACAAATCCACCTACAAAAGCTCAGATTTCTTTCCCAACTGCTGAGGAATCCTACGAGTTAAGTTATTTCCCCATAACTGCAAAAATTCCAGGTTGGGTAGGTCTTGTTGGTTCAAGTTATGGTTTTACTTTTCATAAACACTTCCACAGCAAATAGGTTCATCATAAGGTTGTTTTCAAGAAAATTGCATTATATCCCATCTTTGTTGTATAGCTACCTGAAGTTGATTTCTTAGATTAGAGTAATATGTCTTCCTCATCTCTAAGTCCAAAGGAGTTGAGTTGAATTCTATGCACAAATTCTCTATCCCAAAACTGCTCCTCAGTTTCTAGCCCCAAATAGTGAGTTAATTTCTAGTTAAGGAAGTTGATTTTGTTCTATTTCCATCAAAGAAAGTTGCTCTTGTTCCATGAAAAAGGTCAAAGAATAAAAATATATTAGATTTAATGTTTTCCATGCATTGAGCTAAAATATTTTTTGCTAACCTATAGTAATGTAGTTTGCTCCACTTGTCCACTTAAGGTTGGTAGAGATCAAAGCTTCATTACAACATTTCTCCACTGCATACTCATGATGGTTCCATATTTAACATTTGAAAAAATTGAGTATATCAACTAATAATCAGACCCATTATGAAATAAAGAAGGTTGTGTGATGTCATGTATTGAGACGTATTTTCGATGATTTTTCACTTTGTAAAGGGTCTGACAGTAACGACTGGAAAAAGTGGAGCTGGATGAGCGCGCATTTTTCGAGTATAAACCTGACAAGGATGACACTTTTTGACCGATTCAATACAATCTTTGAAATGGGGAATGACCAAAAAATTATCGACGCAAAATCTTTTATTTGCTTAGCAAACGGATAAATGACCCCCCCTGGCTCAGCATGAAATCATTGAGCACAGCCTCATCTTCTTCGAGAGTTAAGCAACGGCACAGGATTGAATCAACCCCTCGATGGTATAAAGCATCACCAATGATCAATTAATTCTTAGCCAAGTGGCGCAACTTACGACGCTCATCTTTCGAAAAAGTAGAGGGAAACTTCACCGTCTGGAGATACACAATGGTAAATATAAACTTACAGGATATAAAGAATGAAACAAGTGTTCGTCCAGAAAGGACTCATCATAGATCATCTCCTCTCCACAGGGCAACTCGGAGATCAATTCCGCAAAGACTAATGACTTCTTGGATTTGGCAGACATGAACTTGAGATCAAATTCTTGTAAAATCACAATCCATCTATTATATTTGCCCCCAATCACTCGCCTGCTGAGGACAAACTGAAATGGATTAGCGGTACCCCAACAAGTTTCTGAAAGACAATATGATGCGGAGTCGTGCAGCATGGGCTATTTTACTCTAATTTTTCTATCGGGGTGTATCGCAGTTCAAGTCCTACCAGTCCTCGACTAAGGTAGTAAATAACATGCTCAGCCAGAGCATCATCCTCCTGAACCAGAACCATACCAATGGTAGATTCTGCTGTAGCCAGATACAAAAGAAAATCTCTGCTATAATCGGGTGGACTCAGCAAAGGAGCAGAGGTCAATGCCTTTTTCAAGGCATCGAATGAGCGTTGAGCGTAGTTGTCCCAAAGAAAAGGAACTCCTTTCTTCAACAATCTCATATATCCCTTTGTAATCTCAGCATAGTTAACGATAAACCTCCGAAGAAAATTAGACTTCCCTTGGAGACTTTGAAGCTGACGGATTGAAGACGGGGGAGGCAACCGAAGTATTGCCTCAACCTTGAAGGAATCTACCCTTATCCCTTCCCTAGACACAATAAATCCCAACAGCGATGGTAATGGGATGTGGCAGCACTTGTTCGGATTCAATTTTATAAACGACATCTTTCAAATGGCTAGCTGGAGGTGACACGGATGATCCATCCTCTTTCGAGAATGACGACTAGATCATCTAGTATGCCTCGATAATCTTCTTGATGTCGTGGAAGAAGGCGTGAACATGCCGCTGAAAGGTAACCCCGACATTTTTTAAGACCAAGGCATTTTCTTATCAGCATTTTACAGGAATCGTCGCCTAAATGGGTCTATGTTGATCTGAATGAATGTGTTGGAACCTGTGGAAAGCGATGTGAAGGAAAAATCTCGTTAGGCACACTGCGTCGATAATCGTCAAGTGGTGTGGGTAATTCATCTTGGTTATGTAATCGGTCTGCGAAATCGATGCACACTCGAATGGATTTCTTGCTTTTTTATCAACCGAACGAGTTTGAAACCCATTCAGTCAGAGGAACTGGGAAAATGAATCCCGCCTTAAGCAGCTTTTCAACTTCAGCTTTGATAGCTGCTGCCTTCCTAGGATTAACCGGATGAAGTTTTTGCCTGACCGACTTAGCGTTTTCATACGTCTTGATCTCATGCTGGACAATAGAAGGGTCTATGCCAGGCATTTCCTCATAAGACCAAGAAAATACATCCATATACTCTTTGAAGAGCTCGGTATAGATTTGAATCTCCTCACGGGAACATTAAGCTCCAATGAAGACATTCTCGACAATATTGGGATCCCTGGAAATGTTCACCGGGATAGTAGGAGAGATCACAGCCATGTTCCCTTCAGCATAAACCTGTGTTGGTGCCAAAGGGCTCAAGACTGGGTGAACAGGACCAGGAGACTAAGGACTTGGAAAACTTGTTTCGACTTCGCTCAAGTCAGGTAGGAAGTAAGACCGATGATGCAAATCATCCCATGGTCTATCTACACCTGTCATCGCTTCCAGGATGGCCTCTTCAGATGGAAGAGTGGTATCTAGACAATCCTGGGCAGAAGAAGAAGTAAGCGTCCAAGCCGGAGCCACATCACCATCCAACTCTTCTGGTGAAAGAGGAGCTGGATCAGATTCTGCAGTGTCAACAATAGACTGATATGCAATCTCAGCTGCAGAAATCGGGAATGCCATTCCACCCACTTGACCTTCTTCTAATGTGGCAGTAGGAGAAGGTAAGGTCCAAGGGTCCGAAAAATAATGAGTTCGAAAGAACTCTCTTCGAAGAGGAGCCTTGGAGGATGAAATAGCATTAATATGAACTGTAGGAGGAGGAAGATCGAAAGTACCCATCAAGGAAGAATACATTCCAACTCCTAGATTCTCAACAGGCGCCTTAGTATTGTCCAACTTAGGAACAGATGAGTCAGAAGGCGCATTCAGGTCTACTTGAGGACAGTCCAGTTGATCCACTGTGACAATCCTCCCTTCGTGGGGGAAACATACAATTCGAAATAATGAGGATGCAATGGCATCCATCTCATATATCCAGTTCCTCCCCAACAGAAGGTTGTAGTCCAAGGTTGCATCCACTACCTCAACCTCTATGTTGACAGTTTTTCCCCCAACACAGATGGGCAAAGCCGGGACAATACCATGGGGTCTGTGAGAATGACCATCGAACGCAGTAAGAACAGTGCTAGATGGAACAGCTTTGGGAGATCCAAGTGTCTTCCAGCATGCGAGAGACATCACGCATGTAGAAGCACCCTCATCAACAACCGTTCGAAAGATATTGGTCTTTCGATACGACGATCTAATATGAAAAGCCATGTGATGAGGAAGTCTCTTCTTAAATTTAGTCATATCAAATGTAATCAGAAGAGAATTTTTCGGATCAACAGCCCCAATGGCAGTGAGCAAAGCACTGCGCTGAGCCGGACAAGACTGGAGTACCTCTAAAGCTGACATAGCACAAGGACTCTGCGCCAGATCTTTTACAATCGAGTAGTTCTGGGCAGCCCTCGCGTTCGGATTAATCGTTGACCGCTTAGAAGATGCTTTTGGCATCCGAGGCATAGACTCAACAGTTGGCTTCGTAATGTGAAGCGGCTCAGTAGCATCAGGAACTTCCTTAGCTTTCGAAGATTCCTCTTCGCCATAATCACGGGATCTCGTAGCGACATCCACGTGAGCACTCATCATAAAGATGTTCGATGGAATTTCCCCTTCCTGGGTACCTCCAGAGGAAGCCCCAGGATTTTGGTTCGCGCCAACAACTAATTGTTGCCCTTGGGGAAAAGGGTTTGTTAGCACAGCCTGGGAACTAGAAGAACCCTGCTGGGATAACAGGCGCTGAGCATCCTGAATTTTAGGGCAAAGGTGTGTGAGATGGTCTCCAGCACAAAGCTTGCATGGAAACTTCACTTTCTTTTTCTCCTTTTGACCCTCATCAACACGCTCGTTGGTTTTATTTGCATTGCCCTTCCCGTTCTTGCCCTTCTTCTTGTTATTTCGTCCCTTCTTCTTCCCATCGGATTGTTGATTTCCTTTGGGATCAAAAGTTTGGACAACATTTATGGACAAAGACTCGGAAGGTGATGAATCAGCAGGCACAGCCTGACCAGAAGGAGCAGATTGTAAAGACAACTGCTGCAGTTGAAAAAGTAGGTTGGTTGCACTACTATTGACCGATCCGACAAGCCCGTCACCATGCGGACCAGGTTTGGGTTTCGATAAATCCAATTTGGAGCGAGGAGCATTGGGCAAATACTTATAAAGCATCCCAGACTGAGAATAGATCAGTTCTAACTGCTGGGCCCTAAAGATGGCCTGCTCCTCAGAAAATACCCCAGATAGGGATACATCCTTTGAAATGTCTGACTGCAGAGATTTCAAAAACCACTCGAGAAGGAATTCACCTGGAATATGGGCTTTGATAAGCCTCTTCCTTCTCCTCCATTCCTGAATGTGATCAGAAATGTGAGTTGCCTCATCCTGCTTAAAATTAGCCAGGAGTTCGGTCCCAGCCTCATATCTGACAGGCAACTGAAAATGGTTAAGAAATGTGACAGCCAACTCTCCAAATGTGGCGAAACTGCCCCCAGTGAGCTCTATATACCATTTGGCTGCATTTCCAGTTAGGGTACGTTGAAATAATCTCAACCTAATCGAATATCGATCAGGGAGTTCGATGAACACCATAAGTGGAAAGTGGTGATGTGGTCCGCCGGATCTTCTCCATTCTTACCTTCAAACTTTGGAATTTCTGAAGGAAGTTTGGTTGGGACCGGAGGCCACCCCGGACTATACCGAATCGGGTCATTAGTTAACTTCGACAAATCTGGCAAGTTTAACGTTGCCAGAAATGGTAAGCGAGGTGGAGCCTGAGAATTCCATCCTTGAGGGGAAGGATTCCCAACATTTTGAAAAGAATAGCCTGGATTTGATAAGGCACCAGGCTGCCAGAAAGGACTCGTAGAAAATGGAGAAGAACCTCCTCCCCACGCCGAGTTACCAAAGCCCAGACCAGTTCCCCCCGCTGAAGTGTTAAATGAAGAGGAGAGCCCCTGATAGGGGTTCCAAGCATTAGATAGAGGAGAAAAGGTCTGATAAGCACTCGATGAAGGGAAAGAAGCATTCCCTTGATGACCTGCAAAGAACTGATTCCCTGCCCCCGCTGTAGTAAAGACAAGATTCCATCCCGTAAAAGTAGTCGAACTTTGCCCCCCAGACCAAGGGTTGAAACTCTGGGTCTGGGACGTAAATGGAAACGACCCTAAAGAAGGATTGGAACTAGGAATATGTCCAGTCCCAAAGGGGAAACCCTGAAACGAGGCTGATCCACTAGCCATGTTAGACATGGGCGTAGATCCAGCTGAAGCAGCGGAAAAGGAAAAAGAGGGATTTCCACTAATGGACATCCCTGAACAGAAGGGACCAGAATGAGAAGCATGTGCTTGGGTGAACCCAGAGCCAAACACAGCAGCACTAGAAGCAATCGAAGATGAAGCAATAGTGCCCCCTGCTTCGACAGAAACAGGAGTCTGAATGCCTGCAGCACTCACGGTAGAAGCCGCGTTCCCAGTCGTGGCCATCGAAAGATAAGAATGATACGGAAGATCCGGCGGTCTCTCTGACTCCGGTCCGATGTATTGAATAACAAACGGATGATCAGGAGGAAGAGGAGATGGACCTGTAGCAGGAGGCTCAGGTACGTCTTCAATTTGAAAATCTCCTTCCTGAGGAAACAAAACTTGCGAGGTGAGCGGAACGCTCCTCTCGGGACCGACACCAGAATCAACTATGAAACCTTTAGACCTTGGTGGAGGATCTCTCTCCACAGCGTCAGACGCTACCGGATGGTAACCACCTGCTAAATCGCTCCTACGCCTTCTCGAAGAAGGCTCTGGACTCTCGGGAGATAACCCCCGGATTCTCCTCGAACGTCGAGGCGCTTGATCAGCCACTTTTATAGATTTATTAAATTAGACTCAAAAAAGTGAAAAGCTAGGCAAGCTAGGAGCAAAGAGCACTCTCTAAAATAAAAATCTCTGAGAAACAGCAAGCAAACAGCCTCCAAGTATTTCCGCTCCGGGTGATGAGGACCGGACACCAAAATACAGGAAAGCGAAGTATAGGGCCTTCCGAAAGCAGTCTGGGATGATTAGGGCCCAGAATAACTAGCGAAGGTATCAGAAACAGTTACGCCGACCTCCTAACGACAGCCTTTGCCGGCTCAAGCACCCAAGCTTCGCAAGGGCACCCCCCAGAAGTACTGTTGAAAGTGATGCGACGTCTGCCTCAGGTACCACGGGTATTCCCCCCCGCAGTCACCTGTGTGGAACCTAGGAGAGGCAACTATGGACACCAATCCGTATCAGAAGCTGGGCGGAACGGTCTTGAGGTCAGATTCAGCTGATCGGAGGGGGGGTATCCCTCTTCTCAACCTTCACTTCCCCTCGCGCTTGACTCTCGGATGAGAGCTTTCCCAGTCCACCTCACGGAGTTGGATTTCACTCAATTAATCAACTTCTATGTTTGTTTGAGCGGCCTTGGAGAGTTAACTCTCCACTCACCTATTCCAAGGCCCTACAACCTAGCTAGTTGGTGATTGACACTTAGAAAAACTTGCTAGTTGATTTTTAGATTAAATCGCTTATTTTAAGGGCTGTTATATTAAGTCACAAGGATATGGAGATGAAACCAATGGTGTTTTGACGCAAAAGAAATTAATAAAAACTTAACTACATGCACATGCAGTTCTTTGTCTTTCAATGAAAAGTAATCTCTATATAGGTTCTACGAGACTAAAAATTGTATTTTTCTTTTCAAAAAGCAAACTCACACTCACAAAAACTAAGAAGCTAACTAAATGCTGAAATGCACCTAATGCAAATCACTACAAGCATGTAAATCCTAAGATGCAAAAAATCTCTTAAAACAGAGTGAAATTTCCCAAAAAGCTCCTTCAATTTTAACTCCCTTTTGATGGCCCAAAAAGCTAGTTCTTGAAAACAAGAAATCTTAATATAAGACACCAAAACGCTCAAAAACAAGAAGAAGAAATCAAACGACAACTCCTCCTCAAACTCAAGCCAAAAACCAAAAGATAAGAAACTTCACTAAAGCTCCAAAAGATATGGCAAAACGAAAATGAAAATGCAACAACAAAAACAAAAACAAAACACGATGTTTTTTGAGTTTTTGAAATGCAAAAACAAAAAGCAAAACAAATGTTTTTTGAACTTTTTTGTTTATAAAGCAAGAGCTCGAAAAGACCAAGCACAAACTATCAAAATCCAAACCAAACAAGACTAACTTTCAGGCACAAACTTCAACAATGCTCCCAAACCTTATAAGGCTAACAATAGCAAGATCAATAAAAGCAAAGGAAGACCAGAAAACTCAGCCACTCAGCCTAGACAAATAGTGCAAAACTCGTTGCAAACAAAGACTCCAAAGAAGCAAGAAAAGCTCTTCGAAAATTGCAACAAAACCTAGCCTATGGAACTCAAAGAAAACCAATAAAAAACAAAGCAAAAATCGCAATGCAAAGCACAACAAAAATATAGGAGTGAGTCAGTGAGTAGAAGCTCTCTGTTCTGATAAAGCAGAACAGCCAAGAATGCTCAGAAAGCGATCTTGGAACTCAATCCAGAAGTGCCAGCACCAACAAGAACACTTTGCCAAAAAGACTAGTTTTCGAACAAACGAAAGAGAAAAAAGACTTGAAACCACTTCCTTCACACTCCAGTAAGTACAGAGACACTGTAAACACAGGCCTCCACAGCCAGAAAGGACCAAAAAGTCAATAAACCTAAAAATTCAAAATCTGTCTAGGTATACGCGACCTTACAGTTATGCAAACAGCGTGTATACGCGTGTGTGTTAAGGGAAACTCGTGTATACGCGGGTCCCTTTAGACAAACTCGCGTGTATACGCGACTGTGTGCAGAAAAAAGAGCGTATACAAAGAAAGATAATGAAAAACAAAAAGAATCAAGCCTGGAAAAGAAACCAGGACTTCAGACTGACTGTAAGAAAATAAACTGGACTGCAAATGAAAGCTAAAACTGTCAGCAACCTACCAAACAGCTGAAACCACCCAACAGGAGAAACACAAGAATGTGTTCCCCAGTGGAGTCGCCAGTTCTGTTTCGGGGAAATCTCACCCTAGAGGTTGGTTGGGGTACAACCTCCACAGAGTAGGGGCATGCTACTTAACAGAGACTCACACAATCATGCACGTTCAGAAAAACTAAATAGAGTAGGATGGGAAATTTACCCGTGGGTCCTACGGTTGAAGTAGATCCACGTGGAGTCCAAACTCCCTGCAACCGCCCTTCCTTCTTAACCTAAAATACAAGAAGAAACCAGCACAAAGGACTAGTTGTACAACATATGTCTACTCTAAATGTTAATGAGATTCATATAAAACATTAAATAAATCATAATGAACGCTTGTATAACAAATATTCTCATACATATAAGCATATACTAACACGTTTATTTCGGGAACAGCATGATACTTCTGTATTAAAAATAGCATGTACAAAAGTAATCAAGAGGAGAGATCACCTGATCCTTCCAAGGCCTTCGCAGACCGTCGTCCGGATCCGTCCAGCCCTTGCCTCGCTAAGTCTCCTTCCAAACTAGTGCATACGAGATAACATATAAAGGGATGTGTATCTCAAGGAAACAAGGGTTTCCTATAATGAACTGGGAAAGTGCAGGAGGCACGGGGAATCAGACTTGGATAAGGAATACCAACAGAGTATAATATCAATAATTCTCTCTCTCTCTTAGGCCATACATATGAGGGCTTTTTATAGTCCCTCCAAGTAGTTTCAACAGTTGGAAACAGTTGGCCACGGGCTGGGGTGGTTGAACTACCTGAGTAACCATCAACCCAGCGCGAAATTAGGGATTTTTTATATATTTTTTAATCATTTTAATGGCATACGTGGAAAAGTCTAGCTGGACTCGTGTATACACGCGGAAAATCACGGGCATAGTCGCGTATGGGGGATTTTACACTGTTTTTAAGTGAATTTGTCCAAGTCTGTAGGAATGGGTGCCCAAAAGCCATGAAGCAATCATAAATCATGTCAAGGTGAGAAATGATGCTATAACATCAGCCCTACTAGCCCCTTGTGTGCCTCTGCACTGGCTTGGATAGGGATGCATAACCACAGACTGGGTGACGCAGTCCCTACGCTGCCCTTGAAGCTACTTGTGTCAACCCTGCTAGCCCCTGCGTGCCTCTGTGCTGGCCTGGAGAGGGATGTGTAACCCCATACGGGGTGAGGCAGTCCCTACGCTGCCCTGGATGGCATCTGCGTAACCCTTGGGGCCTCCTGTTGGCTCAGCGCTGCCCTTTCTAGGCCTGCGTAGCGATTGAATCCCTCTGCGTTGCGCAATTGCTGTGTAACTGCTGCTGCTGCCCCTGATCCTCCTGCTCCTGGTTGCTACCTCTCTGCCTCTTGCTAATTCTTGGCACTGGGATATGATCATCCCCTTAGCCAATACTACACCTCTCTGTTGTTGAAACACTTCTGAAAATTCTTAGCAAGCCCACCCTAGAATTCCAGCTTAGTCTCAGTGCTCTACCTCCATGTGTGTTCTCCAACTGAACCCAATCCTTTCCTTTATACTTTCTCGTTGGGAAACCAATGACCATGATCTAATCTTGAATCGATGGCTAAGATTAAAAGAAATCTTGATCCATGTGACTTGAGTCATTTCCATCAGATGTTTTAATTAATTACCTTTAATATTTTAATTTTGCTAAGTTAGACTTAGGGTCATTAATGAAAAAAATTAATTAATTAATTATCTCCCAAATTGAATGGAATTTCCTAAATCCCTTTCTAGGTATTGGAGATCTCATGTACTCTAGTCCCTCCACAAATTTTTGGAGCTAGAACACATTCGGTGCTACCCCAACACTAAAAAAACTCAACACTCCCTCTTAGCGAGGAATGTACTCTAGTACAACGTTGCTTCACCCCGAAGCTCTACACTGATCTCTGGTGTGGGTCTCTGCGTTGATGCTGGACTTGCTACCCTTCATCACTGCGTTACTGATACCATTATGTATTGCTTCCTATGACGCTACCACCGCCACTGCCACATATGTACTGCAACTCCTTCTCAATTTGTTGCATCGTGCTTCCAACTGTTGCAGTGAAACTTCAGTTGTTGAGAGAAACAACTGAAGCTCCTACTAGGGAAAATTTTGAGGATGAAAATCTATCTTAATGTTTCAAAACCTTGGTGAATCTTACTAGTCCCTAACATGCAAATTATAAAATATTTGGCGATAAATATTCAATTTTATAATGTTTTTATATATTCTCTATAAATTTTTGTCGAATTTTAAGGTTAAATAATTTTAGGATATAAAATTTGGGCAAAACATATTTAGGAAAAAAGGAAATTGGCGAATCTTTTTTTTGGAAAAAACATAGAAAATTGGCCCACCTGCAAATATAAGCCCCTAAAAGTTTCGCTGGCTCCTACCCAATATTTGACAGGCAAGTCAGTTGGGATGCATCCTCGTCACTGAAGCTCCATAGGTTGTTGCTATATGCTGACATCTGGAGGTGCTTCACAACTACAACTCTACACTTCATAAGAAATCCTCCTCTACACCGTTGAAGTCACATCAGCCTCTGTGCTGAAGTCCCCTACGCTACTGTTGTACTGCGCTATCCTCCTAAAGCCTCTACACTGTTAGAGCTCTACTCTGCGTAAGTAACTTTGCTCTTCGCTGCTGAAGTAACATCAGCCCCTGCGATGCTGCTGTTGCATCTGCACTATGTTGCTTCCTTTAGTCTTCAGCTCTGCCTCTGCTCCATTCGTGATTCTATACATCAACTTCTCCACTTGTCCCACTATAGTCTGAAGGCTCGCATAGCTCGGATGTGATCCAAGAGACAATATGCTCAAGGATACCACCATCACTCTATAGCCGCTCTACATATCCATGTCGCCCCACTTTCATGGTCCATGAGCGCTCATGGCTATGTCATCTTCAAAACCATCGTCCGCCACAACAGCCTTGGAAGTAGAAGCTTCCTTTTCCTTCTTCCGAGGACAATTGTTGGCAAAATTTCCTAGTTCGTTACACTTGAAACACTTGATCTTGGATAGATCTTGCTTCTTGTTTCGTTGCTGCCTCTTTTATGCCAAGGCTACATCTTCTTCCTCTTCCTTATTAACCTTACTTGATCCCGTGATGTATTGCCTCTTGGTGAATCGACAGAGTTATTCTTGACGAAGGATCGTCCACATACTTTCCTAGTTGGGATAGTTTTCTCTGCCCAATTTACTTTGGAAAAAGGTTTCCTAGTGCTCTGTGACCGCATTGATTTCAATCCTTGCCATCACATCATTCGCCACATTTTCTCCCATGGCAGAAAAATGATATCTGATAGGCTCTAATCTGAAAAGGAAGGGCTCAATTTCTTCTCCCTTGGCCATCATTAATAACTGCAACTAATTCTCCAAAAGCATTCTCCTCTAGACAGATCTTCCCTCATTTAGTTCAGTTAAAGCCTTCCACATCTCATTAGTCGTTTTCTTTTCAGCTATGTGTTGTACAAAGTGATCCTTAACCCCATCCATTATGAAGTGTTTGGCATGCACCGCAGCTTCCTCATGCTTCTTCAATAGATCTACGTCGATCGGCGTGGCCAGTATTTTTTTTGCATGGTCCCTTAGACCATATGCCTCCATGACTACTAGGATTCTGGCCTTCCAGACTGCAAATTTGGATAGATCATCCAACCTATCCTGATCACGTAGTTCATGAGGTGTCATCTGCTCAGCAAATCTGTCAGAAATCCTCCTCTCTATGCTAGAGATTTGGATCTAGGGTCCTTGGTGAAACAAGTACCCTATGCTCCCTCTGAAAGCTAACCTCCTCTCTGGGAAGTCTGCCAAATCAAAAGAATAAACTCCCTTCAATCCTGTGATCGATATGCAGATTCATTTGGCTGGAAACCCTCTGAGAAGTTGTTCTCCTCCCGCTCTTTGTCACCTAGTGCTTAGGCTAAATTCTGAATCTTCAGAAATTTAACCCCACCAACAACTTCTGAAGCTCTGCAGCACTGCTTCAGAATCTCTAAATCAGTAATGGCTTCAGATCTGCGTCACCCTTGCTGGCCTCTGTGTAAGCATACAGTCCCAGTTTTGTCTCTCCATTTCCTCTGTGCAGTAAGTACATGAGTCTGTGTGGAGACTACATAGGACTGCGTCACTCTGGCCTCTTTGTGGATCTGCTCCATATGCTGCTACATTTTCCCTTCCAATCTGGATTTATATGACTATTGCTGCTTTCTTTATTGCTTTCTGCAACAAGGATTCTTCAGTCTTTGGCTGGCGATCCTACTAGATCTGCAATCGCTCTGATAACATGTGAAAATTTCTGAATATTAATTTATGCAGAAACCCTATTGTTAGATCTGTTTATACTTCTCCTACTTAACCAAGTTATTAATGTTGAAAATTCAGATTAACATTGAAGTAAACACATAAAAAACTTTCATTGATTCATATATAAGAAAAATATACATGCACACAGTCAAAGTGGCACACAATATTTTATGGACAATTGTCCCCCAAAAAACCCAATGCAGGAAAACCAGTTTTCTAGTTGTTGGAGTGTTTATATTATTAAGTAGTTTCTTAATACAAAAAATCTGGGCACCTTACTCGTTAACCTGACAGATAAAAATAGATCGGTAACTAACCTACTATTCTGGAGACTAAAAAATTGACTAATCCATACCCTCAAACGAGATTTACAAGACTTAACCACTTTCTGCCTCTAGAAACTCCTGCACTACCCCTAAAGCTACATGCGTCAGCCCTGATAACCACTGCGTGCCTCTGTGCTAGCCTAGAAAGGGTTGTGTAACCCCAGACTGGGTGACTTAGTCACTACACTGCCCTGGGTGGCCTCTTCATAACCCTGGGGGCCTCCTGCTAGCTCAACCTTGCCCTTTCTGGGCCTGTGTATCACCTGCATGGCAAATAAAGCCTTTTGTGATGCACAACTACTACTGCTACCACTGCTCCTAGTTGCTGCCTCTCTGCCTCTTTCTGATTCTTGGCATTGGGATCAAATCATCCCCTTCGCCAATACCACCCCTCCCCGCAGTTGAAACACTTCTGAACCTCAATTTGATCTATTGGATGTAGATATTTAGCTTGAAATTTAAATGTTGCTTTCTTGTAGTTTGTTTATGATTTTGGACCCTGCACTGTTGGCTTCAAAAAGGTCATTTTCATATTCCTGATTTTATAATCAAAGGCTGAAAGTAACTTGTTTTGGTCACTATGAGTCTGTTTCCAATATTGGGCATAGGTTACAATTTTCAATGCCTCATTCCTCAATTTGATTTCTTTATACTTCTCCATTATATCTTGTTCTTTATCTGTTGGTTTGCTTGATGAAGATACCTCTACACTATGTTTCTTTTGAATGATCTGAGCACTAGAGGTTGATGGCTGATGAGTTTCCTTTGAAATTGTGGGAGGTTCATTATCCCTGACAATTATATCTATATCAATAGTATAAACTGTGTCAACTATTTCTTCTTTCTCAATTACTGGATTTAGCTTGGGCTTCTCACTGTACATTAACTTGAACTTGGTGTCAATAGTGGTTTCAACAGAATATGAGCCTTCCTCTCTTGGCCTCTTGGATTTCCTGCCTTGTGGGGTTGGAGTATGCAAAATGGAACTAGTATCACCTTGCTTCTTCACCTCTTGCAGAGTATTTTCCAACCACTTCGACTGGTTGGAATACTTTTCAATCTCTGGTTTTGACTCATGGGCAAAAGGAGTTAATTTGAATTTGACTCTTAGTTTACTGATGAATCCCAAAGGATCATACTGCCATTTGAAACTATTACTGAACTTGAACTCTTGTAAACACTTATCTTCTTGTTGACCAACATTCCTATTATTGAAAATGAAAGGACCATGCTGGTTCTTAATATTAAAATGAGTTTTCTTCTTTGCTAACAAAAAATTAACCTCATCTAAGTTTAGGATCTGCCTAATGTATTCTAATGAAAATAACCTCATTGGGAGGTATTTGGGTAGCTTGTATGGAGTAAGCTGGAATCCATAAACCCTAATTTCAGTGTGGTTTTGGTATAAATACCAGTCTCCTGTTCTACTTTGTTCAGACAATTGCAATAATTTCTTTATTTCTTCACTGACCCTAGGTTGACTGCTACTGTTTAGCATGTTCACAATTAGATGAAAAAATGACTAAATGAAGTCTTTGTAGCTGAATTATGTCGAATCCATTTTGATCAAGGATGTCCAGAAGACTACATATTTTGGGTTACCCTATGTGTCCAGTTTTTGAAGGCTAACTGAAACCTTTTTTATTGGAAATGCAGGAAAAAATGAAACAAAAATGATGAATACTTAAACACTCCTTCCTCTGGTAGTTTAACTAATTTCTTGTGAATGGCATCTGATAGGTATTGAGCAAAGTTAAATGTGGAATCTGGAGGCTGTCCTGGGAAGAATATGGACAAAAATCCTAAGATAGAAGCATCTACATACTCATCTGTGTAGTACCCTAAAATGCATGACAACATTGTGAAAATCTGTCCGGTTCTCTCTGAAAAAATTTAAGCTGAGTGTTTGGTCAATTTAGTGTGTCTTAAATTGCTACATTAATTTGTCAATCCAGGATTCGTAAGCTGACAAAGTGTGGCGCACTATATGTGCAAGATAACCTATCTCTTACTTTTTGTCGTTTTTGGTTTTTTTTTTTTTTATTTATCTTGGGGGTTTTTTTATCTTGGTTGGTTTCCTAATGTGAGATGGAAATTCTAAAAGAAAAGTATGGATATAAATTTTCAAGGCAATGATGTCCTTTATAATGATTTCCCAAACTTCAAACTTAAAAAGGGTTTTAAAACATGCAATGAAAAAATTAATTCCTAAAAGAAAATGAAAATGTGCCACTATACTAGTCAAACAAACAGTGAACTATTGATCATGAGACCCATTACCCTTGCTGCTGTCTAAATACAAAAGAAAATGTACTCAAAGAAATCCAAGAATTGCAAGCAAAGTAAAGCTAAAATCAAATTACATCAACTCATATTCTGACCCCTCACCATTAGTCTCGCTATGGCTTTCGGAGGTAATCATAAAAAACTTGAGCAATCTGATATCTAATTGTAGAAAAATAAACTAATATCAAATTACACACTCATACTTCAATCCCTCACCATTAGTCTCGCTATGGCTTTCGGAGGTAACTGATAATGACATGAGAAATTTAATATCTAACTTGCAGAAAAATAAACCAATATCAAACTACACACTCATACTTCAATCCCTCACCATTAGTCTCGCTATGGTTTTCGGAGGTAACTGATAATGACATGAGTAATTTAATATCTAATCTAACTAATAAAGTAAATATACAAAACTGAAATAAATAAAACAATGCTGGAATTAAAAGTTAAGAAAAATAAATCAGCAGAAGGACAAGACTGATTCCATGTCATTAGTCATTGTAAAACTATGTGCAAATGCCCGGGCTGCCTATTGTAATCTGGAACAAAGACACTGATCAGTTAACAGTAGTATAAAGCACGAAAAACTATGGACAGAAATAAAACGTTAATACCATAAGAGATGTGATATATACACGTGAATAACTATGGCATAATGAATGTAAGGAAATAAAGCATGAAACTATACAGCAATAAACAAAACCTCGGCGTGTACAGGGGCCCTATGCACAATCCTCGGGCAACAACTATCAACCATGAATTATGCTCATGAACAGAGTCTTCTCATATATTCAAAATGCAGTCATAACAAGGAAATAATGTCACGACACAGTGGACTTTCTTTTCAGCAAAATTACATTACAGAAGCTAGCTACTATGCGTATGAGAACGCATTATTTATAAAAGAGGATGACATAACTAATTTCCTACAATCTACGCTGATAAAAGACATGTGAACAACCACGCCCAGAAATTTAGCATTATGGCTGTCATGAAGATTAAATCTATGGAGGGTGGCCGTTGGATTCGGCTTATGGAGCAGTCCACAGGTGTTGATATGTCCCCTGAGATTTAGGAACGACCACGCAAGTCTTCACATGGTGAAAAATAGAGTTCTGTCACCGTAGGACTCTTAGGTTGACCACCGCTTGACTACCTTTGACCACGACCTTCTTTGGTGAATTTGACTGAGCCAGTAGGACTCGGTCCATGTCCATATCATTTCCAACTTTCCCATGTGGCTTGATTTTCCTGAAGACACCTGCAATATAAACTTTAACAAAATGGCTGTGGAAAGTTGAAGCAGCTGCGGAAAGTGACAAGATTCCGCAGCTAAATGGGCAAAAATCTAATTCAAACAGCAAACACAAAACATAGGTAAAAACCACTTTAAATTCTCTTTTATGATTAATATGCAATGATGTTGATGAATTAGGAGGTCCAGATAAATGGAAAAAGTCTAGAAAGGTGTATAGGAAAGATGCCAGTTTGGGACTCAACACTAAGTATGGAGGGTTACTCTTTAGGGTTTCTACTGATGGAGGAAGAAAGGTTTGGAATATTTGAAACCACTTGGGAAAGTCCAGTTTCAGATATAGTTGAGTGAGGATTTCAATTTATAATGGGGCTTCATCAGGCTTGGGTTGGATCTGCAACATCTGATTTATGGATTCTGCAGTGATTGTGAACAAAATCTCTTTGTTAGGGTTTACCAGGGCTTTTTCATTGGGTAGATAATTGATTTGACAAAGTCTGATGATTTTTGGAAACTAAAATGTTAGTGGGAAGATATACCTGGGTAGTTTTGAGTCCCAAAGGTGGATATCGTCAGCCTGGTCTATGAGTTTATCATGGCTCCATAAGTGGAGCTCAGGGAGGATGAAATCAATGACTGAATCACTGATTTTGAAGTATTTGTCTGCTATGGCAGTGTGTTCAATATCAAATACATGTGGTTGCAGGGGATTAATTGACAAAACACTCTGGGAGGCAATTTAACTTGTTCAATTTCTTAATTTATTACTTTATTGCTTAATTAATGGTCTTAGGCACTTAGGAATACCTGTGAAATGGTGATTTCGGTTTGCAGAAAGGGTTTTGGTTGCAACAAGGGATCTCCTTGGTCCTATAACACTTTAAATATGAGTCGAAAATGTCTTTAAACTGGGTTGGCCAAGGTTCTGATAACAATAAGCTTGAATTCTGGTCTAGATTAGCTTTACAATAGGTCAACAATGGTTATGTTGTGAAAACAAACAACTTTCGTATATAAACAACAATAAGGGAAAAACTTGTTTCGGGCGAGCTATATGGATTTTAACCAGAGGTAGTTAAACATTGGCACGGAGTTGAATTTGAACAATAATTGGTTTTGTCATAAGGCGCGGGGATGGTTTAGTGGTTTATCGCACGCGAAAAGGTAGTAAAGTGGTTTCAGGCTGGGGAGTGCGATGAAATGTGGGAGCGCCATGTAGCAAATGGGCGGGGGTGTGAAACCACCCATTTCACACCCCGCCAATGGTTTTAAACATCAGTAAATGGAGAGTGAGAAAGGGATTGGGAATGGTTGGATCAGGATTGCACCAATCGGATGGTTGGATGAAATGGGAGGATTTGATAGGTGGGACCCGGGGTGACTTATATGCGAAGGGTTTATTTGATGTATGCGAAGGTTAATAATAGATGTGGGTTGGGTAAAAAATCAATGGGGAGTAAGATGAAAGGTAGGGTTTATTAAAAGTGGGCCCTGGAACATATTACAACGGGGAATTAGTATAATATGTACAAACTATAGTTTAAAAAATAAGGATATAGTCAGGATATATATAAGAGTGGTAGGGGGGTTTTAATGTAATAAATAAAGTGGGGGGATGTTAAAAATATATTAGGAATATGTGTTAAAAAGATATCGAGAAGGGATTTATAGTGGGCCCCAATATTTTCCAAACATTTAAAACTTAGGATAAGTGGATTTTTCATGTCTTAAATGGAAAAAAAAGGGAATTAGTAAGGGAAGTTAATTTTCAAAGAAAATGTGTTTTTAAACTAGGGAAAGGGGTTTTAGGAAGGGAAAAGGGGTGAAATAAGGGGAAAGGAGTATTTTACAAGGGAAAATGCCTTTTAAGAGTGGAAATGGGGTTTTAAGCAAGGGGAAGGGGATTTTAGGGGGATATTAGTGATATGAGATGAACCAATTGCTGCTTTCCATGACTTGTAAAAGTGCTTTTGCCTAACCTTTATTTACCCTAACATTTTTACTTCATTTATTGGGTGAATTTGAGCTTGATGACCGTTTTTATTTTCTTTTGATAAGCAAACTAGCCTACTTCTAACCTTATAACTTCCAATGGCTCAGATTAAACTGATGAGCTCATTATTATTTTCTACCTAATTACTGATCTACCAAGATTAAATGGTTTGGCTAGATTTTTATTCACTAACTAATATGACATGAAATTTAAAGCATGAATGAATAAAGATTGAACTGTTTGATCATCATGAATTGTGGCATTTTTTTGACAAGCTGCACATGAATTTTATTTGCAAAGTAAATTAAAAGTAGTGGCATTTTAATGTGCAACACTTTCAGGATATATTTTTATCTCTTTTTGGTGGAGTTCATACTTTATATCCTTTCTTGATCTTTTTTCTTTTAGGACTTACCCTCTTTCATTTTTTTAATATGGGAAAAAATTTGTAGAAAGAAAAGTATGTACAATATTACAAGACTTTAACATAGTAAATTCAAAATTATGATGCCTATTATTATAGGATAGTAACAGAGGTAGAAATGACGAAATGGGGTGTCCCCAACCCGACATGAATTGCAGACAAGTGTCATGTTCAAGAGCGACATTCTTCCGACACGACTAAGAACTGGTTCTATTTCCCCCCACCATTTCTGGTGAGTTCCCCAATTATTTGTGGATACAAGCTTGAAGGGGATAGCATATGCTTGTCATATAATTTTTTCCTTCAGAAAAATCCATCCTAGTACATTTTACGAGCCCTAGAAAGGAGGAACTCGGTTACGTCATGGTGACGATTTCCAATGTCATTTAAGTTTTAATGAGTCTGACAAAGGAAGAAATCGACATCTTTTCATGTTTAGAGATTTTTAAAAGAAGAAGAAAAGGAAACTCCAGCAGGTCCCCTTTCGTAGGTAGTTTCACAGATTCGAAAAGGTAGAAAATAATATCTGGGAGAACCTCTTAGTTGTGATAGGCTAAGGTATTCATTTTTCGTAAATATTTGTCCCAACCTTGAAAAGGGGTACACGTATACTGAGCATATGACATTTCACAACCTTTAACGAGTTCAAAACGACAAGAGTCTTGGAAATATTTTCAATTTTCGAGAGTCAGAAAAGAGCTGAAAGATGACTCCAAGGGGTGACTTTTTAGTGTTTTTACCGAGTCCGAAAAATTAATAAAATACAACTTGTCACTTCATCGTCACTATTTTTATGACCTTTCGTTGCACAAGAAATGCACGTAAAACCCATTTTTCGAGAAAAAATATTAAAATAATAAAAAAATTAGCTCAAAACCCTAATTAGGGTTTTAAAAAGGTTATAAAATGACATGAATGGTAAAAATAAATTATTTTTCACCTTTTCACCTCTTGTGAGAATTTTTACCATTTTTTACTGTGATCTTATGGAGTTGGAAGCAGATAATCTAGGAGACCAATCGCGAATCCGTTTTCATCAGGTAAGAGCTCTTATCCTTGCCTGCATTTTAAATCAAATTTCATTGCATGCATTTCAATTTTTCATATTTTTTGGGGAGATTTTTTTTCAAATTTGGGTGTGGTGGTCGGAACGGGTTCTAGGCATAGAGTCACACCAACCCGCCTAAAAATTCAATGGGGAAGCGCCAATTGGCGCTGCTGTTTTTAAAACACTCGCGCCAATCACTGCAATCAATTTTACTTGCAGATTCTATTAATAGCATGTTTTAAACAATTCAAAAGTAGATAATTTGACTGATGAAAACCCCAATGATGATTTTGCAGGTGTGTGAAAGCCAAAATGGTTATCAAATGGAAGGAAAGAGAACACGAGGAGGAAGATGACCAAGCCATAAGCACTGTAAGATGCATGGAAGCCCCAAGATACTATGGGCTCTTGAAATTATTCATGGCACCGTGTCTCCGAGCTCAGACAGAGTTACTACAATATTTGGTCAGTGTGTGGGACACTGATTGGGAAAGATTTATGATTCATGATCAAGAGTTAGAGATTGAAATCTCTGACATATATTTCATCACCAGATTATCACGAAGGGGAGCAACACTGATCCCGACAGGTACCCGGGCTATAATGGAAAACATGAGAATACTCATAGATAGGGTTTGTCAAGGGTAAAGGAAGGGATCAAAGAGCAGGAAAGTGGATATTCAAAACATCCCCGATTTGGAACTAAAGGTAGTGTTGAACACCATCACACGGGCTGTTGGATCTCAAGCCCCACATGAAGCCACAAAAACACAACTTCTACTTGTCGTGGATTGTATGGCCCCAACCATTTTCAACTGGGTGAAGGCTGTAATAATCAACCTGAAACGCCAACTGAAAAAATGCAAGAACAGAAAGTTGAAAAAATTTGGCTACGAGTCCATCTTGGTACTATTTATCCTAGAAAGGTTGCCAATATTTCAATGTTACGAAGTGATAGTCCCTGCACCACCAACATGAGAGCCATAGATGGTCCATTGGGCGGCTTTGATGCCTAGAGCGAGAGGCGATCAATAGATGTCGTGTAGACCGGAATTATTTGAATGAATCTGTAGACAAGTAATTGTTGTGGAGGACTGGCCCTATACTGGCACCGACTTCATGGGTGATTCAAATCTTCCACTCCCAAAAGGAGAGGACTGGGATGAAGCATTGGGTAAGAATCATTTTTTTTATTTTGATGAGTACTATGATTTTTTTGATTATATATGTTCTGATTTTTTATCCATGTATTTGTAGATGTTGGCCCAGAAATACTTTTAGGAATGTCTCCAATAGCACAGAGGGTCCCTTGTGATTTTGAAGCGGCCCCTTATGGCGAGGGAAGCGAGGAAGAGGAGATCGTACGCAACCTTGAGGGACTCACTAGCAGGATCCCAAAATACACGAGGTTTGACAATGTTCCCCGTGCATACCAGAGGCACACTGTGGAGGTGTATAATGTTGTCCACCAATTATTGAGGCAGATTGTGCGTGCAGTGACATGATATCATGAGCATCATGTTGATTAGACGCCTAGGCTTTTTATTTCTGCATATTTTTTGAGAGACGTTATGTCTCAGGATGTAACCAAAACACACATATTTTTTGAACTTATGATGCATGTGGATGAAAACACTCAATATATATATACCTATTTTCCTGTTTAAGTGTGATTATGTGATGATGATTCTTTTTACAAATTATGCAAATGCCTATCTAATACAATATTAGCTACTACATCAGTTAACACATTCATTCTTCTAGGAATATTTTGATATGTGATGTAATCAAAATTGCTTTCTAATAAATGAACACACAAATAAAACCTTAAAATGTGAGGATTTCTAACAAAGTAATGTCAACTAACCTGAAGAACAACAAGCTGAGAGTCTAGGTTTACAATTAATGCATGAATGTCGAGAGCAATGACCTCAGTTAAGAGTTCAATGACGGCACTATATTCAGCGACATTGTTTGTTGTTTGTCCTAGACAAATACCTTGAAGGTCTATCAACTTGCCATTAGGATTATAAATCACCTAGACTACATAAGACAGATTCCGAGTACTGCGAGAGGCACCATCTGCAAAATCAACATAAGGAGAGACAGACATCTGCACAGTAAGCAATGACATAATAAGCAGGAAAAATTGCTCGCAAACAACACCAAGCCAAAACGTACAAAAATGAAAAACACACTTATGTACAAAAGAACATGCACAACAAACTCATGCATAGTATTTTTTGTGGTACATCCCATTTTTGGGTTGATTCAAAGGATAGCCTTCATATTCAATTAGCTCATAAGCCTCGTTCTACAAAACACTCTTAACGATATAGGGCCCATGTCACATGGGTTCGAATTTTCCTACCCCCAGCTTATCATGAGCTTGGTCATACAAGAGGAAGATGTCTCCTTCTACAAAGATATGAGGGGAAACTGTCTGATCAAAACGAGATTTGACCCAATTTTTCTGTGCTTCTATGACAAGAGTAGAAAAGAGGTGAGTTTCATCAAGCCTCTCCAAATATAGAAGACGCTTTTCCTTTGGTGAGGTATTAGGCAGTATTCAACATCTATCTTGAGAGAAGGGATTTTGCATTCAATCGGAAGGGTAGCTTCCAGACCATAAACAAGTTGGAATGGAGTGAATCCAGTTGAATCCTTCACTGAGGTTCGGTAATACTAGAGAGCTGAAAACAACATGAGATGCCAATTGGACTTGTGCATCCCAATCATACGTTGAAGCATGGTGACTAGAACCTTGTTAACAGCTTCAACATGGCCATTGGCTTGAGGGTAGTATGGCGTTGAGCTATCGTGACATAGACCAAACTTGGAAGTCAACTTAGCCATCATGTAATGATGAAAATGAGAACCATGATTGACAGTAATGGCTTGACGGACACCAAACCTAGCAATGACATGATTGAATAGAAATTGTGCAGCTGTCTTACCGTTAGTTGTGAGTGTAGGCATTGGTTTAGCCCATTTAGTGAAGTAGTCTACGACTATGATAATATAAGCATGCCCACCTACCAAGTGAGGGTTACATGTCATAAAATAGATGCCTCAATTCGCAAAGGGACCAACGGTAATGACAGGATGGAGGTGTGAAGGTGGTGCGCGTATCTTGCGCTGGTAAATATGGCAATCGAGACACTTATGAATAGCAAAAATGCAGTCTTTAAAAATGGTAGGCTAGAAATATCCAACACGAAGAATATTTTGTGAAGTGTCATATCTAGACATGTGACCACCATAGGTGCTAGAGTGGTATTCATTGAGGACTTTTTCAACCTCCTCGAGAGTTATACACCAGTGGAGAACAAAGTCGGCTCCGATGCGGTATAGAGTATCTCTGATGATACGATAAGGTTACAAATGATGGCGGATGTGTCAACGAGTATCCTTCATCAAATCAAATCTAAAGGTGGAATTTTGGAGATAGATGATGATATCACCGTACCATGGATCGAGGGTGCTAATGAAAAAAAGGGTATCATCCAGAATGCATTCCTCAAAATCAGAGCAAGTAGAGTAAAAAAGAAGAGAGCAAATCAAATCGGAAAAAACCAATGATTTCTTCGATTTTTCGATAGTAAACTCCAAATATAACTCTTGGAGGATAACGATCCACTTTGAGTATTTTCCCCCCAGAAATTGTCGAGTCAATATGTAGGTCATGGGGTTGCAATAAGAAATCATGGTTACTGTGCGTAGTAGAATATAATGGCGAAAATGTTGGATGAATTGAACATCAGCCAATGCTAATTTCTCGACATGTGTGTAACGTGTTTCAGTATCGAGAATATTGCAGCTCAAATAATAAATGATGTTCTCGTCACTATCGTCGTCGTCTTGTACCAGAACCATGAAATAGTGCTAAATGCGGCAACCAAGTAGAGAGAATAGTCGCGATGATAATCGGGAGGACGCAACAAAGGGGCATTGATAAGAAATTTCTTCAGTACATCGAAGGATTTTTGGGCGATCTCATCCCATAGGAATGGGATACCCTGTAAAAGTAATCACGTGAATACTTTGGCTACTTCAGCATATTTCGGTATAAAACGGCGCAATAAATTAGATTTCCCTTGCAGACTCTGCAACTGATGTAAAGATGAAGGGGAGGGGAGATTAATAATAGCTTCGACCTTGAGGCGATCGAGATGAATTCTGTCTTTAGAGATTATAAACCCTAGGAGTCTATTGGAATCAACGCAGAAGACACACTTATGAGGATTGAGCCAAATGTTATAGAATTTACAGTGAAGAAATATTTGACGAAGATGATTTGGGTGGGCCTTACACTTAGCAGAATGAGCCGGAAGGTCATCCAGGTAAGGTTGAACAATGCGCTTAATATTGTGGAAAGCATACGAAATTTCTCTTTGAAACGTGGCCCCAACATTATTAAGACCAAAAGGGATCTTCTTATAGGCGAAGGTACCCCAAGGATAGATGAAGGAAGTCTTGTGTTGATCAGCTGGAAGAATATTGATCTGGTTGTAACTAGAAAACCCATCCATAACGGAAAATATCTCACTCCCAACACACTAGTCAATGATCTGATCGACAAAAGGAGTGGGATAGTTATCCTTAGGACAAGCATTGTTGATGTCACGATAATACACCCAGACATGGATATTACCTTGCTTTTTATCGACAGGAACAAGGTTAGAGACCCATTATGTCAAGGGAATCAGATAAAAGAAACCAGCTTTAAGAAGTTTCTCAACTTTTGCCTTAATGGCGACCGCCTTTCTAGGGTGCACGAGACGAAGACATTGGTGAATAAGTTTCACGTCAGGATAAGCAGGAATCTCGTGCACAACTGTACTTAGATCGATGCCAGGAATTTCTTCATAAGACCAAGTGACAATGTATCGAAACTCTCGGAAGAGACTAGTATAGACCTAGATCTCATCTGAAGAACAGGTCACCTGAATTTGGATGCTCTCAACAACCCTTGATTTGGTAGAGATGTCGATAGGCATTGTTTGCGTAATGTTTCCCAAATTACCCTTTGAAAAAAATTCATGTGTCAAGATGGACGTCTAAAGCGAATGGGAAGGAGCTTGGGAAGCGAAATTCTCGAGACAAGTAGACATGGCCCCAAGGCTAGGCATAAAGGAGGAACAATGATGACTATCGTCCCAAGGAGGATCCTCAAGAGACATAGTTTCCACAATGGCTTCATCAATGGGAAATATCTCATTTAAGGGATTAGGAGAATTTGAAGCGCCGAGCCAGGGGGATTGAGAATACGTGTCAAGAGACATACTCAAAGGAGTATGATCAGCGGGAGGAGGAGCCGAAGCCAAAATAATTTCGCAATAATGAATTTCTATGGGGCTTAAAGGCATCGCGTCACCAAACGAATCAATCTTCTCGGGCAAAGGGATGATCCATGGATCAGAAGACGTGGAGATCATGTTGACCTAAGCAACGTTGGGTGGACGAAGAGAAAAATGACCCATAAGGGTAGGATCTTTGAAAATACCTAGTCCTATGCTCTCATAAGGCGGATTAATATGATCTACATATGGAAATTTTCTCTCAGAAGACGTGGAAGTGAAAAAGGACAACTGATTGAGAGTAATGATATTTCCTTCGTGCAGAAATAGAAGCACATGTAAGAGAGTGGATGGTACACATATCATGGCGTGAGTCCAACTGCGACTGAGGAGAATATTATAATTGGTTTTGGCATCAACAACTTCAACCTCAATGTTAACTGTTTTCCCCTCTAACATAATAGGTAAGCTAGTGAGAACACCAATAGGGTGATATTTTATTCCATAAAAAGATTCTAGATCATTTGGAGATTGATTAAGGGATGGAGAACCAATGGCCTTCCAACAAGCAGAAGACATGATGAAAGTAGATGCACCCTCATCCACGACTGCTCGATGTATATTCTTTCCATTAATCCCAACTTGGATAATCATCGCAAGCTAGTGAGGGAGACGTGGGACGAAATTTTCCAAATCGTAAGGGATAAGGCTAGAATTGGTGGGATCAATCCATCCAATGTCAGATAAAAAATCCTTTCGTTGTGATGAATATCTTTGAAGTACTTCAATGCATACATAGCAGATGGCGCCTGAGCCAAATCCTCAACAATACTGTAATGTTGAGTGGCACGGGCATTGGGATTGTAGGAAGAGTTTCAGAGTAAAACTTTAGAAGGTAGTCACACAACAGGCTCAAGACTGGGCCTTTTGATGTGAAGAGGGCCAGAAGCAGGCAAGGGATGAGGACCATCAACGATCTCTTTCCATATTGCCTGATGTAGTTTGGTGTAATCTTTTGATTGGGTAGCATTAGAGATGGGTGAAATACCATTCATCATGAAGACCTATGAACCAAATGGGGTGTAGGACTGAGGTTACTCCACCATCTGAGTTTTTTGCAATGGGAATGGTTCTTTAAGAACATCCGCAGTGCCTTGAGTTCCTTTGAGCAATCGACTCACCTAAGCCCGTCGTGGACAGTCCTTGGCGTAATGCTCTTTGTCACAAATCAGACAAGGGTACTTTGGTTTTCGTTTCGAACCATCATCAGCACTGGGTTTCAGAGAATCCTGTTTCAGGGTATCAGCTTTGGCCTTACCTTTACCCTTATTATTACCTTTGAAAGTTGTATCCACTAGATTGGACTGAACGAAATTCACTTTTGTGGTCTTACCAGAATTCGGAGGTGGCTAAGAAGCAGTATCAATGCAAGAAGTGAATTTTTTCTTTGCAGGATATGGAGAAGACTTCCAAGAAGTTTGATACACAGAACCGAAGATACAGTCGACAAATGGAATCTCTGATGCTTTGGTAGTTCCAGGTCATGGGGCATCGGGCAAGATTTCATACAATGTTATGGATTGAGAGTACACAAGATCGAGGTACTGGGCACGAGCGATGGATTTTTCCTCAGTAACACATGCCCCCATAGCAATGTCTTTAGAAATCGAAGAAAAAAAAGAGGTAGTGAACCAATCAATTAGAAGTTGATCAGGAATCTCAAACTTGATCAAACAACGACATTGCATCAATTCCTGAATATGATCGCAGATATGGGTAGCCTGATCCTATTTCAAGGATGTGTGGAGGTGTGTCCCAGTTTCATATCGAACTGGTAACTGAAAGTGCATGAGAAATGCCATGGCTAGAGAGTTGAAATCTTGGAAGATGTCATGGGAGAGTTCAGTGTACCACTTGGCAGTGGCACTAGTGAGAGTCCTTTGGAAAATACGTAGTCGAATTGAATCGCCAACCCAAGATTTAAATGAGCACCAAAGATGGTACGTCATAACATGTGCTTGGGGGTCTTCTTTGGACTTTCCTTCAAATTTCGGACAATCACCAAGGATTTTAGTTGGAACAGGAGGCCAATAAGGATTATGAAGGATAGGGTCATTCATCAATTTCGACACATCAGGCAGTTCCAGCGTAGCAATAAAGGGCAATTGCGGATTGAAAGGCATTGCAAGCCTTTGATAGAGACCAATATTGGGATTCCAACGAGGTTGGGAGAAATTTTGACCCCAAATGTTCTGTCCTGAAGGATTTTTTTCCATAAGGGTTATAAGCATGATAATTCTGCCCATACACCATTTGAGGACTAGAATATTGATTCTGAGTGAACCATTTGAGGCCCTATCTGAACAACATATGGATTTTGTTGTGGAATGTAAGCAGTGCCTTGGGGTGCACTATATACCGCCTGAGATTGACCTTGAGGGATGTAAGCAGTGCCTTGGGGCGCACTGTATACTACCTGAGATTAACCTTGAGGAATGTAAGCAGTGCCCTGAGGCTGTATGGGTTGCCCCTGGGGTGCAGGTTGACCGGGGTGCTGCAATTGAACAGGTTGTCCCTGCGGTGTAGGTTGGCTTGGATGTTGGGGTTGGATAGGCTGTCCCTGCGGTGCAGGTTGGCCTCGATGCTGAGAGCCACTAGGTTTCCCCTGTGCAAGAGGTTGCCCTGATGGTTGGGATGAGCCAGGTTTCCCCTGAAGAATAGGTTGAACCAGATGAGTGGTAGAGAGTTGAACTTGCTACAAAAAAGTTGGGCCTTGTTGAATGTAAGGCTAGTTCTATTGTATGAAAGGTTGTCCCTGTGATGGATAGGTTTTCCCCTGGGTAAAATAAGACACTCCCTGTTGAACATAAGGTTGACCGGAAAGACCATAGGGTTGTCCCTTTTGGACCGAAGGTTGTCCCTGAAAGGGTTGTCCTTGTGGACCATAAGGTTGTCCCTGTGGACCATAGGTTTGTCCCTATTAGACCGAAGGTTGGACCTGAAAGGGTTGGCCTTGCAGACCATAGGGTTGTTCGCGTAGATAGGTAAATTGGAATTTGAGGTGTTTGAACATACAATGGACCTCACAGGTTGGGACCATGTAAATAGATGTGATTTCCATGCTCATCATAATAATGCGGAGGATTGATTAGAGTTTGTGGCTGCTGAGAACCTTGAGGGATATAATTATGTTTTTGAATAGCCAACATGTATTGATCGTATGTCAAACCTTCAGGAATTGGATTAGAGGAGACAAGTGCACTACCAGTAGGTTGGAATCCTGACACGTGAGGTTGTGATCCATTCACAGCGGGCCCAATAGGTTTCATGGAAGCGATAGGAATCAACCCATGAAAAATAGAAGATGGCGGTATTGACGGAATCACGCTAACATATAGTGTAAATGAAGCCACATAGACAGTAGTCTTGGTTGGGATAGATGTAAGGACTGTCGATGTAATGGGAGTCGAGGGTGATGCACCTGATAAAAATGACCCTTCCGAGGGAGTCGATGTACCCAACCATAATGGATTCTGATACAAAAATGTAGCACCAGAAATGATTTGAATCAGCGAATGATAACCGAGTGGGAGAGAGGAAGGTTGACCTGAGACATAAGGAAAATTATCTAGAGGGAATTAATATTCTCCAGTAGAAACATAAGTCTCTTCACTACTGATGGGACTCGTAGCATCCATATCATATGAGGACATATTATCGGCAAAAAGATGAAGAGAAATGGAAAGTAAAGCACGTGTTAATGGTGATTAAAGTGGTTCTGAGTCAAGCGGTTTTGAGGTAAGAGGGGCATATTCTTCTTCGTCCATGAAACCGACCCAAACGTCCAGAGGTTACCAATTGATATCAAAGGGTTCCTCGGGAGGAGATTGGGTAGCAAGAGGTAAGATACTCGGAATAATAGAGCGTCGATAACCTATAGGCCTAGTAGGCTTAGGTGCCTCTGAAGAAATATTTGGAGAAGGATCTCCACTACGAGGTAATGAAGGGGACGAAAAAACTGGAGGTTCCACCACTGTGACTTTGTCTCAAAAAAAGGAGAGAACCGAGATGAGAAAATCGAGGCTTCAAGAACAAACACTAAGGAATTACTTAAGAATAAGCAAAGAAAATAGCTTTAATGGACGTGTGATCGTAGGTAATCAATTTTATGACACTAAAACTAAAATCTGCCTTTTCATATTTTAAGAGTTAAGAAAAGTGAAAAAGGTGACTCTAGTCACTTTTAGGTTGCACAAGCTTGAAAGGACAAGTGTTCGATGATATTTTAAATTTTAGAGAGTCACAGAAAGATCAGAGTGAATAATCATGAAATCTAAGAAAGAGGGTGTACCAAGCTTCCGCGAACTACAAATGATACACCTTGGTGATCAAATGAAAGATAAATGAACAAGGACTTAACGTACATGCAGGCAGCCTCCCTGAATGTTGTGTTCGGTGTATCATGGTTACAAGGTGGAAAAATCGGCTTCCTATGGACAAAGGATTGAAACCTATGAGGGTCTTTGATAAGGACTTCATAAATTTTTCTCACAATTCAAAGTTACAGGATTGGATTGAAACCAGGATGGTTGTGCAGATCTTGTCTTCATGATTCTGGCGCCGCGAACAGTTCGAAAAACTGATGTCGTATGAGGAATATATTGTGTTCTGATTGAAAATGGCAGGACACGGGTGTTATTGAATTGTGATTTTGTCAGCAAAGATCAGTGCAGGTGGAATGAACGGTCGAGATTAGATAGCAGAAGAAACCATGGGAGATAAATGGTGGATGATGAATCGCGATTTCACATTTCTCAAATAATAGCAGATATTGTTAATAGTTCGCATGATATGTTAAATGGGTTGCGATACGATGCAGTAAAGTTGAAATATGCGATGCGATGAGGGGAGCCAACTGTCGGCATTGTGCACGAGCACACATCACATAAATTATGGTTTCAAATTTATTGGTACCAAGTTAAACTTGTGGAAAATTGATTTGCGATGCATTGTGATTGGTTGCATGTTGTGGGACTCGAGAACCCTGTTCTGCGTGTATGTAAGTTGTGTAAGGCTAAGTGTGATCTGTTTAAAATGTAAGCGTTGTTTGATCGCTTCACGTATGTGTGTTATTTAACTCCGAATTGTATTCCGTTGTTTCTGCTAATGTATAAGCCACTTAACGGTTGGGGGTACGCATGTGGTCACCACCCTAACCATAACATTGAATGCGCAGATTAATAGGCAAAGAAGATAAGGGTCAGCCCTAATTTAACTCCAGTTAACTGGAGTTCTCCACATTTAGTGGAGTTTTCCTAGGAGAGATTGGGAAAAAGAGAAAGAGGCTCAGTTTTTTTACCATTTTGAGTGAATGAAGAGTGCTTTTATGACTAATTGGAGCATTCTGAAGTCATTGGTGCATAGAAAACAACCATTAGAGCACTGTAACTACATGTAATAGAAATATTTTTGAGCATAATGAAAGATGGACAAGCCATTGGGAGCTCAACCAGCAGATGTAGCCCAGGAGGGGTGAACTGCTTCATCATGCGTGCTGTGTAAACTTCATGTGGTGACTTATTTCTCTATTTTACACTGATGTTCAATGTTATTTAGCCTTATTTTATACTTCTAATTCACTAAAGTTTATCTATAATTCATGTAAAAACTCCTTAATCCTTATGCAAACTAATGAACTAATTATGCACATGTTTTTAAAACTGAAAGAACCTTAGCACAACAAAAATAATACAGTCATTTCAGATCAAATGGTATTAGAGCTAGATTTTTTCTATGGTGTTGTTTAGTGTAAATAATTGTTTATCTGTTTTCAAGTTTTAGATGCTTACAAGGCTCAAGCTCAAAAGGGGAGAAGACAAATTGGTGGAAGCAGGTGTTGAGCCCCAAGATTGTTCTTTCTTTCATCTTACTTCACTCCATTTTTCCCTTATCCATTGTTATCCCAGGCCCAAATGATCAATGAAATTAGTTAAAATTACTTTTAGAATGAAAAACATGGCTAACTTGCTAAGTTTTGTGATTTTGTCATTGTAATGCATTTTGAACCGAAACTAGCTACAGAATGCAGACATTCCGCAACTAACCGGAAATTCTGCAGTTGTCTTCACGTTCAAGTATGTTCTAGGTGTCCTCTCAGGAAAATCCACACATGGGTATATTCCACATCATGTCCTCATCGTTTGTTGCTCACCATGAAGAATGAACCGAATTCTGGACGTGGTTTTTGTACGTGGGAACTCATTCAAGGAGGCAGACTTTTAATAGGACAAGGACAGTCCAGATGTCATTTTTCCCTTTACGCTGCCATATTTAGAGTCCTAGTACGATTTTGATAAGAAAATACAATGATCCCCGTATTGTTGCAAGTTCTGTTATGTAGATTTGTTATAAAAGCACTCGGGAAGCCGAGAGACAAGCTCTGGATTTTGCTTAGATTTCATGGATTGACTGCTATATTTCTGAAGACCGAGAATACTATGTTTCAAGTTATTTTCCTTTAATGAAGAAGACATCATTGCTTTGAACGCGTTGAGTTGATTTTGAGTTAGATTCCGTCTGGTGGTAGAGGGCCCCTGCCTCCTGCACGGCTTTACTTTCGTAATTTAGATACGTATCTTAGTCATTTTCATGTTTTTGAAGTTTGATTTCATAGTTAATTTCATTAGTCACTATAGCTATACTTGTTCTAAGAAACTCTTCCAAAAGATCATGATAATGAATGGGAAATGGCCGTAGTGTTGTAGGTTTTATTTGTAATTTCTTTTGTTCATTATCACAGTTGAACTTATTCTAGTAAACTCTTCCAAAAAATCCTTATGATGTCTAAGGCATGACTGTGATACTGAATGTTTCAGTTGTTTGTTTACACTAAGTAGCATAGCTGATTTTACTCTTAAAACGATCTTCCAAAATATCATAATAATGGGTAGGAGATAGTTGTGATGTCTTAGTTTTTAAATTGCTTTCAGTCTTTATGTTTGCATTTGCAATGAATTGTACAACTAGGATTGTTCTAACAAGTTCTTCCAAAATACCATTCATGATGGACAAAATAGGCTGTAGAATCCCATAGATTAATTGCATGATAACTTAGTTAGGGTACTCCGGAGTCAAATTGCATTCAATTCATGCTCTGTTATTTCGTTTTAAGTTTGATAATGGCTTGTTAGTTCAGCACTGTTTATTGTAGACTAGTGACACCTTAGTTCAGTTCTAGCTTAGCTCATTGTATTTACATTCCACATTTAGTTGTCATCCATTGCATATTAAATTACATTAGTTGTTAAACTTAAACACCACGGCCTTCATTATTTACAAAACCTCTTTTGTTCCAAATCTATAATTGACTCATAACCATATGGACAGAAGACAGTATCATCCCAAGGCCTGAAGTACTTTTGCAACCTCTTTACCATTTTATAAACAAAGCCTTTCCTCAAAAGACTACTTTAAAAAGAAATCTATAACTTT
Source organism: Pinus albicaulis (assembly GCA_034641835.2). Taxonomy (NCBI): domain Eukaryota; kingdom Viridiplantae; phylum Streptophyta; class Pinopsida; order Pinales; family Pinaceae; genus Pinus; species Pinus albicaulis. Next base: position 345,059,484 of record CM076574.1, on the reverse strand, counting down.
TGAGTAAGGCTAGTCTTAGAGGAGAGATCTTATGATGTTACCAATGTTCTTATCCAAATATGTTTCAACAAATCTTTAATCATGGATAAGATGTTGTATCATTATAAGCTAATTGTTTAATTGTTTAGTTAGGAGAACTTTTATACTTAGCTGCCCATTTCTCAAGCTCTTCCAAAATACCTTTAATGACAGAATTGGACAAGTTAAGTTTATGTTTTGATTCATTTTCTTGAAGTCATTATCAAGCTTTGTATTCTGCTTAGTCATAGTTTAGGTTTGATTCTATTTCAGTATTTTCATTTGCATTTGTCATTTGTCATCAATAAATTAGGCTTCACTCCGTTTTTAACCAGTAGCTTCCTTCCACTAGCATTTAGTTCTTTTCCTTGTGAACATAAAACCATCAAAAGAACAAAAAAATCCTAAAACACTAAACACAACGCATTGAGAAACAAACACTTAGGCACATACAGTGCACTTCACTTCAGCAGTTTACCAACCCTGGTTGACAATTAAATGAACTCAATTTAGGAGACTAGGTTGAGCACAATCATTTTGGCGCCGTTGCCGGGGAAGTGAAAACTAGGTAACCTTTGTTTCTTAACTCCCAAAAACAATTATATGCGTAGAGAGAGAGATTCAAGGGGTAGATTCATAAGCAGCAGACATAGAAGTTTGATTCCTAGAACACCACTTGTTTCACCTAGACCAAGAGTTAGTACACCTTCAACTCAGACCCACATTCCATCCTTTACTGATCCTGGACTTCTAGAAGACCTAAGATCAGATATTCCATTAGAGAAACCTTCCACTTCATCCACTGAACCTGCCTTAGAAGAAGATCCAAAGACTCTTGTTAGGGACACAAAATTTTCCACTTCCATAGGAGAATCAATTATGGCAGAAGAAGGGGGAGGATGAGTCTTTAATGGAGAACACACATTATTTGGAGGGGGTAGAGGTAGAGGTAGAGGAGAAGGAGGTAGAGGTGTAGAAGGACGAAGAGGTAGAAGAGAAATGGGAAGCTCTTTTGGGTTCCCTATAATTGATGAAGAAACCAATACAACCATGAAAAACATTTCACCCTCTATCCTTCCAAACTTCTATGGACTTAAAACTGAAGATCCTAAAACCTTCCTATTTGAATTTGAAATCCTGTGTAGAACTTATGACTACTTACAAGATGCTCAAAAACTTAAACTATTTCCTTCAACATTGAAAGGAGCAGCATTGAAGTGGTTTATGATTTTGATCAACAGTTCTATTAGGACATGGGAAGACATGAAAAAAGCATTTCTAGAGAGGTATTTGGATTATTGTATGCCGGTCAATCATAAGGAAGAAGTGTTTAAGATGTTACAAAAAGAAGATGAAAACTTGGAAGATTTGTTGGAGAGATTTCATTACAACATCAAAAGAGCAAAAATGGAAAACTTAGATCAAGACACCTTAAAAGCTCTTTTGTTGAAAACAATTAGGGATGAATGTTTGGATATCCTTAACATGATGGGAAAAGGGGATATATCACAGCTCACATTACCTGAAATATCTGAGTTATGTATCAACCTTTCAAGAGGGAAATCTAAAACTGTAAAAGGTCCAAGAGATCCTGCTCTTGCAAGGGCAAGTAAGTCTGCTTCTGGGAAAGTAAGTAGATCAGAAATAGGACATATGCTTGATGATTTCAAATCTGGTATCTTAGGGAGTCTTAGTGAACAAATAGACACCCTTAAGATACAAAACAAGCAAAAAGCTGAATCTGATGCCTTGGCAATCTTTTGTCCCAAATGTAGAAAGAAACATGCCTTGAGAGAGTGTCCTTTGGATGTAAAAGTTGTAGAGACCTGTGTCATTTGTTCCTGAAAAACATGAGACCAAGAATTGTCCTTCCCTTCCTGGTCTCAAAGCTGTCTTTCAAGAGGAAAATCCTACAGATTCCACAGAATCTCTCAATTTCGTCTCTAGAAGGCCTTGGCAGGGACCTCAAACACAAGGATTCCATGATCAAATGTATAATCAACCTCCACCTTGGAATTCTTGGCAGCAACCTTGGCCTCAACTTCAAAATCAATCTCAAGCATGGGCACAAGGAGCACAAAATCCCTATTGAAGATACTCTCAGTACTATCAATATCCACCATCCTATCCACCATACCCACATTTTTATCCTCAAAATCCTCAACAAAATTTTCAACAAAATCCTCAACAACATCATCAGAACCTACCACATCAAAATCAACCACTTCCATTACCATTTCCTCAAAAATCAAATCAGTTGCTTGCTCAACCCATACCAAACCCCGATAATAAAAATCCTCAGAACACATACATGATAGAAGGCCAACAGTTTCCAACTTATTTAATTACTCCTTTAGACCTTAGTGATGTTCAACTTAGGCCTGGAAGAATACTTGAAAAGCGGAAACCTTCTGTGATCATACAAGAACAAGATAACTCTGAGGAAGACTCTCTATGGGTGAATAAAAGTCTTGAGGAAGACACATATTTTCAAGGCCCAAACATTGAAAAATCAAAGCAAAAAGATCCAATAATTTCAACTCCTGTATTAGATCAACCATCCACATCTACTTCTATACCTCCCTTTCCAGAAAGATTACAAATTGATAGAGGTGTAGAAAAAAAAATTATGGTGCCTAATTATGATTTCCTAGATGAGTTGAGAAATGTTTGCATTAAAATGCCATTATTACAAGCCATCGAGGAAATTCCAATTTTAGCCAAAACAATAAAGGAGTTGAGCATGAAGAAAACAAGAAAAAGAATAAGAGAAACAAAGAAAATTCAACTGGCAGGAAAAATAACAGATATTATGATGGGCAAGATTGCTATTCCAAAGTATCTTGACCAATCTAGTTGTTAAAATTCACATCGAAGTGGAATTGAAATCCAAAACACACTCATTGATTTAGGAGCGACAATCAATATCATGAGTAGTGAAATCATGGATAAACAGAAACTTCCTAATCTTCTCTTTACACCCACATTATTACAATTGAGACGGGATCTGTGATCAGACCAGATGGGGTAATAGAAGACATTGCAGTGTCCCTAGACTCTTGGGAGTACCCTGTGGATTTCATGATCCTAACACCCAAGAATAATCTAGGAGGCCATCCTGTTATACTAGGAAGACCTTGGATGGCTACAGCTGATGCTTTTATTAGTTGTAGGTCCGGTGATATGTATATTTCTGATGGTAGTTCAACAAAGAAATTTACTTTATATCCTCTGATGAGACAATTACAAATTTAGATGATACTACGTGGATAGAGGATGAAGAAGATTTACAACCTCTTCACAATTTCGAAATTGAGTATGAAGATAATCAGAATACGAATACTCCTAGAAAACTTTGTGTTTTGACGAGAATACAAACATGCTCCATTTCAAGAGGGATCAACATTTAGTTTTTTGTCTGTCAAGACGGATGTCTCTTGTTCTATGGATAAATTTGGCGACTCTACAAGTGAAATATTGCGGGCAAAAAACTTTGAATATAAACGAGAACCCACCTGAAAAATCTCGACAAGAAGAGTTAGTCAAAGTATTACAGAGACATTCTTCTGCATATGCATGGGAATACACTGACATGAAATGGATAAGCCCCAAGACTTGCACTCATCACATCTATATAGAGGAAAATTGCAAACCAATCAGACAACCTCAAAGACGGATGAATCCAAATCTTAGGAGATTGTTAAAGAAGAATTGCAAAAATTGTTAAATGTCAACTTCATCTATCCTATTTCAGATAGTCAGTGGGTTTCTCCTTTGGTAATTGTGCCAAAGAAAAATGGTAAATGGAGGGTATGTGTTGACTATCGGGAACTAAACAAAGCTACTCTTAAAGACAATTTTCCCTTACCTTTCATAGATCAAGTGTTAGATACATTAGCTGGCAAAAAGTACTTCTCATTCCTAGATGGGTTTAGTGGTTACAACCAAATCCAAGTAGCACTTGAAGATCAAGACAAAACCACATTTACCTGTCCTTGGGGTACCTATGCTTGCCGAGTATTGCCATTTGGATTATGCAATGCACCTGCAACATTCCAAAGGGCGGTATTAGGAATTTTTTCAGATCTAATACATGATTGTGTAGAGGTATACATGGATGATTTCACAGTTTATGGAAATACATTTGAAGAAGCTTTAGCAAACTTGGAAAAAGTTTTAAAGAGATGTCAGGAAAAAAATATTTCACTTAGTCATGAGAAATGTTTTATGATGTTTACTGCAGGAATTGTTTTAGGGCATCATATTTCAAGGGATGGGATTAGAGTTGTTGAGTCAAAAGTTGAAGTCATCTCTAACTTATCTATTCCAAGTTGTCAAAAATATGTTAGGAGTTTTCTAGGATTTACAGGATATTATCGGAGGTTTATAGAAAACTTCACCAAGATAGCATCTCCACTCTTCAAATTACTTACCAAAGATTGTGAATTCAAATGGAATTATGATTGCCAGTTAGCCTTTGAAACCCTGAAAACAAAAATTTCTGAAGCACCTATTTTAAGGGGACCTAACTGGAAGTTACCTTTTCATATCTCAACAGATGCTTCTGATACATCTCTAGGAGCAGTATTGGGACAAAAAGACTTGATTCCTTATGCCATCTACTATACCAGTAAAAATTTGACTCCTGCAGAGTTAAACTATACTGTAACTGAAAAAGAGTTTTTAGCTATTGTTCATGCCATAAACAAATTCAGACACTATATAACAGGCTATGAAACTTTTGTTCACACAGATCATTCTGCAATTAGATACCTAATGAAAAAATCAATTACTAATGGTAGAGTCATAAGATGGTTATTGCTTTTACAAGAATTCAACATTACCATTCTAGATAGGCCTGGAAAACAAAACACAGTAGCTGATTTTCTATCTAGACTCCAAAACATCAAAGATGACACTCCAGTTGAAGATCAATTTCCTGATGAATATCTTTTTTCAATTTCTACTCAAACTCCTTGGTTTGCTGACATTGCTAATTATTTAGTTTCAGGAAAATTTCCTTCAATAATGAATGCAAGAGATAAAAGAAAAATCATTTTTTACAGTGCAAAATATTCATGGGTTGCTAATGAGTTGTACAAGACAGGTCCAGATTTGATCATTAGAAGGTGTGTTCGGGAAGATGAGATGCCTGAGATTCTCAAAGCATGTCATGATGAACCTTGTGGCGGACACTTTGCTGATAAGAGGACAGCCTATAATATCCTTCATTTAGGATATTATTGGCCATCCTTGTTTAAAGATGCTAAAGAGTATGTCAAAAGGTGTGACAGTTGCCAAAGGGTAGGGAAACCTTCTCCTTCAAGTGAGATGCCATTACAACCTCAGGTACACATTGAACCTTTTGAAAAATGGGCTTTGGATTTTGTAGGACCTATTAGTCCTCCATCAAGACAAAAGAAATATATATTAGTTTGCACTGATTATGTTACTAAGTGGGTAGAAGCTAAACCATTACTTGTTGCTAGTGAATCATCTGTAGTTACTTTTCTTTTTGAGGATATTTTTACTCGTTTTGGTGTCCCAAGGGAAATTGTTACAGATCGAGGAGCTCAATTTACATCAAGGCTAGTGGAACAAATGATGGAGAGGTACAAAATCAGGCATAGAAAATCTACTCCTTATCATCCACAAGCAAATGGTCAAGTGGAATCTACTAATAAGGTCATTGAAGGAATACTAACAAAGACTGTTCATTTACATAGAAGAGATTGGGTAGATAGGCTTCCTGAAGCCTTGTGGGCCTATAGAACTACATGGAGAAACACAACAGGCCATACTCCTTATGAACTTGTTTATGGAAAGCAAGTTTTTTTTCCCATAGAGTTCCAGATTCAAACTTTCAAAATGGCAGTTCAGCTAGGACTTGATTTAACGGAGGCACATAAGCATAGATTGGAGCAGATTAATGAATTGGATGAGATTAGACAAGATGCAGTTTAGAAAACAAGTCTAGTCCAACAGAAAAGAACTAGATGACATGAAAAGTACATCAAAGAGAAGAGGTTCAAAGAAGGTGACTGGGCTCTCTTGTTTGATTCAAAATTCAAGGATTTTCAAGGTAAATTTCAAACACATTGGCTTGGGCCATATGAAATTATTGAAATTTTTGACAATGGAGCAGTAAAAATCAGGACAATAGATGAAGAAGAGGTCACTTTTATTGTGAATGGTCATAGATTGAAGCTATATCATAAACCACTCTCAAGAGAAGAATTTGTCAAGAAGTTCCAGGAAAACAGTGATGTGAAGTTAATGAAGAAGAATCTTTCTTCTTCATCAACTTGATTGAATTTTCTGAAGCATTGCTTTGAAAAAAAAATAAAAAAAAGTATAAACATGAAAACCAATCATTGATTGGCATGTTTATACATAAAAGATAGGGTGAAAATCAGAGTTTTTAAGACACTCTAACTTTTCCATTTTATTTCTGCAAGCAGCTGTTATAAAATCATAAGTTCAGATCCATTGCACTTATGATCCATCTCATTTCATTTACTTATCCATCCATACTCCATTTCATTCATTCACTCATACTTCACTTCATTCCATATTTCATTCATCTCATTTCATACTTCATCCACCTCATTTCCATATCAAAATTTAAAGTTTGATGTTTTTCTGCAAATGAATAACACATGTCATGGATTGCAGGCCATTTCTTATATTCTTCCACTCCATTTCATAAATTGAATCCATCCCATTCCATCATTCACTTCATACATATCCTATTATACCATGTTTCATCATCTATCTTCACCCATTCCATATAATATTTCATGTATATTCCAAACCACTTCATTCCATGATTAAAACTCTCTACAGGTACATTCTGCAGCTAAACAGACATTCTGCAGTGAATCAGACTTTCAGCAGCCAGACAGTCATTCCGCAGCTACAGATCCTGAAGGCACTAACCAACAATTATTTGAATTGCAACAAGATGATCCAATATATCCATGAACAAGAAAAATAAAGAAGGATTATGAAGACTCTTCCAGAGGAAAAAAAAGTATACAAAGATCATAAAAAGCAGATGAAAAGCAAAGGTAACAAGTTTTGATTATAATGGCATATCATAAACTTTAGTATAGTTTTAGTTATGAATCATTCGAAAATTTGTTTTGATTATTTTTATTGATCATGCCAAATATAACCTCCGCAAACTTTGGATAAAAATCTTTCATTTCAAATTCTATACCCGATCATCATTTAAGCGGTTAAAAGGCTGAAGTGTTTGATTTTCTCACGTCACCCAGCCAAATCATTTAATGATGATTTTTGAATCCGTTGTAAAAAAATCTCTGCAGTATTTTCAGTCATTGATTTGTTTTCTTCACCTCACTTCATTAACTCGTTCTGTAACTACTTCCTATCACTCCATTCCGTAGCCAGCCCTTCATCATTTCATTCCGCAAAATAGAGGTATCTCTATCACCGTGAGCAGAGGTATATCAGTTTGAAATATTGAACCACTATCACCATGAGCAAAGGTATATCAGTTTGAAATATCAAACCACTATCACCGTGAAGCGGAGGTATATCAGTCTGGAATTTGAAGCCATTGTCACCAAGAAGCAGAGATATATCAGTTTGGAATTTGAAGCCATTGTCACCATGAAGCAAAGATATATCAGTTTGAAGATTGAAGCACTATCACCGTGAACCAGAGGTATATCAGTTTGAAGGTTGAAGTCATTGTTTCTATGAGAAGAAAGAGTACTAATCTGAAGATTGAAGAAGAAATTATGGGCCTCATTGTAAGGACTGAACCAGTGGGCACAAAATACCTGGAAGGATACCCTCAAAGAAGAGAAATGTTGCAACAGGCAGGATGGCTACAATTCCTTGAGAAATTTAATGGCTTCCACAAGGAAGTTACTAAAACATTTGCAAGGTCATTCAAAGGAGCCGAGATTGAAGTTGGAGATGTTAAATTCACTACCACAGAGGTTTTTATTGCAGAAGCAACAAGATTGCTTAGACATGGAGAAAGATGGTTTAAAAACAGAGAATTTCATAATGAATCATGGAAGCAAATCCTAAAATCACCAGGTATGGATGTCACTGTGTTTAAAAAGGGAATTCCAAGTTCTGCATTAAAAAATAAATGGAGAAACATATTGCTTATTCTACAAAAATTTATCACTTGTGAAGGTAGATATGGCACATTTTATGTTTACCATATTAGGTTGATAACGCATTTTCTGGAGGAAGAGCTAAATTTTCCCTATTTCTTGCTTCAAAGTTTAAAAAATATGGCTTCTGGTGTTCAAAGGAGAGTCCAATTCCTAAAGACAACTCTATACCATCATGGCTTGGTTAAGATTTTAATTGAACACCATTTAGCCAAAACAAAAGATACTTGGGATAATTTCTTGGTAAGAAATCACTTTGAGGAACCAAAAGAGCCTTCACCTGAACATCAGCCTATAAGGAGAAGCAGAAAATGGAGAGCCTCTAAAATTGAAATTGACAAAATAGTACAGGAAAGTAGTGAAGAAATAATCTTTGAGAAGTTGACTCAGATTAAGAGACAACTTAAGGAAGAGAGGGTAATCAAAAAATCTGCCACAGAAAAAGTCGAGGGATCATCCCAGCCAAGAAGAAGCCATAGACTCAGGGGGAAACTAAGGAAAAAACAAATCAAACAAACAGGGATGATAAACATAGAAGATGAGGAAACATCTATTGAAGAAGATGTTGAAGAAGATTTTAATGAAGAAACCCCTGAAATTGACCCTGCACAGCAAGAAGTTTATGACTATGTTGAAACATTAGAAAGGAAAGCTTCAGAGAGTATAGATAGAACCCCTTGTCCTCCACTGTCCGAAATAGATGTGTTAAGAAGAGATAGGTATGAGCTGGAAGTACTTAATAGACATATCAGAACTGAGAATGATATTCTGAAGGAACAAGTCAAACTAAAAACCAGTATGAACTCAACCTTATCTCTACAAATGGACAAAGTGGAAAAGGCTAATGAAAAGTTGAAAAAGAAGAACAAGAAGCTAATCAGGGCACTTACCAATTTAAGGTTCAAGTTAGTCATCAGGAAACCCAGAAGACCTTTAACTTCCAGGCAAAGAAGAAGAAGAGGGTTGGATGTTCTTGCAGAAGTCTCTGAGTTTATGGAATAAGTTGCATGAGGACATGCACAAAGTCAGCAGTGGGGGTATGTTGAGCCTCAATATTGTTCTTTCTTTCATCTTACTTTACCCCATTTTCCTTTGTCCATTGTTATCCCAGGCCCAATTGATCAATGAAATTAGTTAAAATTACTTTTAGAATGAATAACATGGCTAACTTGCTAAGTTTTGTGATTTTGTCATTGTAATGCATTTTGAACCGAAACTAGCTACAAAATGCAGACATTCCGTAGCGAACCGCCAATTCTGCAGCTGTCTTCACGTTCAAGCATGTTCTAGGTGTCTTCTTAGGAAAAGCCACACATGGGTATATTCCACATCATGTCCTCATCGTTCGTTGCTCACCATGAAGAATGAACCGAATTCTGGACGTGGTTTTGGTACGTGGGAACTCATTCAAGGAGGCAGACTTCTAATAGGACTAGGATAGTCCAGATGTCCTTTGTCCCTTTACGCTGCCATATTTAGAGTCATAGTACGATTTTGATAAGGAAAGACAATGATCCTCGTATTGATGCAAGTTCTGTTATGTAGATTTGTTATAAAAGCACTCGAGAAACTGAGAGACAAGCTCTAGATTTTGCTTAGATTTCATGTATTGACTGATATATTTCTGAAGACCGAGAATACTTTGTTTCAAGTTATTTTCCTTTAATGAAGAAGACAACATTGCTTTGAACGCGTTGAGTTGATTTTGAGTTAGATTCCGTCTGGTGGTAGAGGGCCCCTGCCTCCTGCACGGCTTTACTTTCGTAATTTAGATAAGTATCTTAGTCATTTTCACGTTTTTGAAGTTTGAGTTCATAGTTAATTTCATTAGTCACTATAGCTATACTTTTTCTAAGAAACTCTTCCAAAATATCATGATAATGAATGGGAAATGGCTGTAGTGTTATAGGTTTTATTTGTAATTTCTTTTGTTCATTATCACAGTTGAACTTATTCTAGTAAACTCTTCCAAAAAATCCTTATGATGTCTAAGGCATGACTGTGATACTGAAGGTTTCAGTTGTTTTTTTACACTAAGTAGCATAGCTGATCTTACTCTTAAAACGCTCTTCCAAAATATCATAATAATGGGTAGGAGATAGCTGTGATGTCTTAGTTTTTAAATTGCTTTCAGTCTTTATGTTTGCATTTGCAATGAATTGTATAGCCAGGATTGTTCTAACAAGTTCTTCCAAAATACCATTCATGATGGACAAAATAGGCTGTAGAATCCCATAGATTAATTGCATGATAACTTAGTTAGGGTACTCCAGAGTCAAATTGCATTCAATTCATGCTCTATTATTTCGTTTTAAGTTTGATAATGGCTTGTTAGTTCAGCACTGTTTATTGTAGACTAGTGGCACCTTAGTTCAGTTCTAGCCTAGCTCATTGTATTTACATTCCACATTTATTTGTCATCCATTGCATATTAGATTACATTAGTTGTTAAACTTAAATACTATGGCCTTCATTATTTACAAAATCTCTTTTGTTCCAAATCTATAATTGACTCATAACCATCTGGACAAAAAACAGTATCATCCCAAGGCCTGAAGTACTTTTGCAACCTCTTTATCATTTCATAAACAAAACCTTTCCTCAAAAGACTACTTTAAAAAGAAATCTATAACTTTTGAGTAAGGGAGCTAGTCTTAGAGTAGAGATCTTATGATGTTACCAATGTTCTTCTCTAAATATGTTTCAATAAATCTTTAATAATGGATAAGATGTTGTATCATTATAAGCTGATTTTTTAATTGTTTAGTTAGGAGAATTTGTATACTTAGCTGTCCATTTCTCAAGCTCTTCCAAAATACCTTCAATGAAAGAATTGGACAAGTTAAGTTTATGTTTTGATTCATTTTCTTGAAGTCATTATCAAGCTTTGTATTCTGCTTAGTCATAGTTTAGGTTTGATTCTGTTTCAGTATTTGCATTTTCATTTGTCATTTGTCATCAATAAATTAGGCTTCACTCTGTTTTTAACCAGTAGCTTCCTTCCACTAGCATTTAGTTCTTTTCCTTGTGAACATAAAACCATCAAAAGACCAAAAACATCATAAAACACTAAACACAACGCATTAAGAAACAAACACTTAGGCACATACAGTGCACTTCACTTCAGCAATTTACCAACCCTAGTTGACAATTAAATGAACTCAATTTAGGAGACTAGGTTGAGCACAAACAGCAGGAGGGTCCCAAAAAGAGCCAAAGCAAAGGAGAGCAATATTGCCACAATCTCCACCACCTAGTTCACGTATAAGTTCCATTATGCATGCCTCATGAGGAAGGAGAAATTCATGACAAATTTGACCCTAAGGAAGAAGAAAGAGTGTTTAGGAAAGCATTTTTTGACATGGCTGAGATGGTTAGAATTATTTATCAAGAAAGGAATGAGAGATTGGAAGGAGAGGGATCTAAACTCCAAAAGGAAGGACAAGGATATTCATGAAGTCAACATGATGAAGACAAGTCAAATAAGGGAAATGGAGGAAATGGAGGCAATTTAGAGCCACCATCTTCACCCTCATCATCATCATCATCATCATCATCTACATATTCTTCAGTACATCAGCCAAACAAGTCCAAGAGCACTGGTAAATCTCCTTTATTAAAAATTGATGTTAAGTTCGAATTGCCAATGTTTAATGGTGAAGTAAATGCAGAAAAGTTAGATAATTGGATTCAACAATTGGAGGTTTATTTAAGAATACAGAACATTCAAGATGATGATACACAAATTCAATTAGCTTCTTTGAGAATGGAAGATGCAACACTTGTTTGGTTGGAAGCCAAGATACAGGAGGAAATCAAGAAACATGGTAAGATTATTCTATCATGGTGATATTTCATTTCTGCTATTGAATGATAGTTTTATCCATTATCTAATATGCAAAAATCCATCATGAACTTGCAGAACTTTAGATAGTTAAAGGGACAAAATGTGCAAGAATACACCTAGGAATTTAAGAGAAGAGATCTTTTATTAGGGGTGGATTTGCAAAGCGAAGAAACTTTGCTAAAGTACATAGGAGGCTTACATAGATACCTAAAAAATAATATTCTCATGTTTAACCCCACCATTCTAGATGAAATTTGTGTTCAGGCCACACATCTAGAAGCTAGAGGGAAGAACATTCTTGAAGAGGGTAGGAAGAAACGTTTTAAGGGTAAAGTCAAGGAAAATACCCCAAAAGGTAAAAAAAGAAAGAATGTATCTATTAAGAAAGAGGGAGAAAAAATAATTAGTAAACATTGTTCAAAATAAAGCCATGATGAAACTCATTGTTGGAAATTACATCCAGAATTGAGGCCAAAGAAACCCAATAACAAAGGGAAACAAAAAAATATTGCTACAGCTCAACATGACTTAGGGTATGATTCAGGTGATGAGACTAAAATTAAAGCCATGGGATTGAATAACATGAAGGGAAAATAAATTGAAGCTAAACCCAATACCAGTACATCAAACTATCACATAAACACTCCAAATGAAGAAGAAAGAATAGAACTGTTTCATGTGAGGGTCATTTCCAAGCATACCAATATTAACACATTGTTTGACAGTGGGTCACAAGAAAAATTAATCTCTAAATATTTGGTCAAAAAGCTTAACCTTGAGACCATAGCACATCCAAAACCATATCCATTGGGTTGGATTTGTAAGGATGCAAATCTACACAATACAAGGAAATGTATATTGAGGTTTGCAATAACTGCAAGCTTTGTTGACACTGTTGAATTAGATGTGGTTCCGCTTGACATAACTGGTATTGTATTATGTATTCCTTACTTGTATGGCAGGAAAGCGATCTTCTATCGCCATGAGAACAAGTATCATTTATTCAAATATGGAAAGGAGTTCATTGTTATAGCACACCTCAAGAAGACAAACATTGATTTGGTAAATGATGGACAGGTAAAGAGGCTAGTAAATTCAAGTAAGAATTTTGTTCTTCTTATGATTAAGCCCAAAGTTGATATTAATCACGAATCTTTTGAGGGATGTGATCCTAAGCTGAAATCAGAATTATATGATGCGGTTAATGTGCATCATGAGATGTTTCAGGAGCCAACAGGATTGCCTCCAAAAATGGAAATTCAACATGAGATTCAGCTGCAGCAAGATTATCCTCTTCCAAACATCGGTATGTATTGCATGTCGATAATGGAGAATGCCAAAATAAAGAGCCAAATCAAAGAGATGTTGGATAAAGGTATCATAAGGCCAAGCACCTTGCCATGCGGTTCACCCATAGTCTTGATACCAAAGAAAGATGGGACTTGGCGCATGTGTGTAGATTTTTGAGCTTTGAACAAAATTACGGTAAAGAATCATTACCTAATCCCAAGAATAGATGATTTGATTGATCAGCTGAAATAATAAATTTTTTTCACTAAGTTAGATTTACGAAGTAGATATCATCAAGTAAGAATTGCAGAAAGTGAATTATGGAAAATTGCATTCAAAACCAAACAAGGACTCTTTGAATGGCTAATTATGCCTTTTGGTTTATGTAATGCACCATAAAATTTTATGCGGGTGATGGATAATGTTTTGCGACCATTCCTTGATGACTTTATTATTGGGTACTTAGATGACATTTTGATTTTCAACAAAACAAGAGAAGATCATGTCTTGCATGTAAATAGAGTGCTTGATATTTTGAAGAAAGAGAAAGTGTTTCTTAAGATGTCAAAATGTGAGTTTGGAAAGAATTTTTTGGTCTATTTGGGACATATTGTAGGAGGAGGAGAATTGAGGATCGATCCTTCTAAAGTGGAGGCCATTGCGAATTGGCCCACACCAAAAACAATTACCAAGGTAAGAAGTTTCTTATGTGAAGCTCAATATTGGAGGAAATTTATTGCTAAATTTTCTTCCATCACAACTCCTATGCATGCAGTGAAAAGTGTGAAGAAAGGCTTCCAATGGGGAGACAAACAATAGCAAGCTTTTGAAGCTTTAAAATACAAGATCAATTCAGCTCCAGTCCTTGCACTACCAAATTTGAGACAGTTATTTGAGATGCAAACCAATGCTAGTGACTATCCCATGGGAATAGTCCTTTTGCAGCATGGTAAGCCTATCGCCTTTCATTCAGAAAATTTTAATGGTGCTGTGAATAATTATATTGCATATGACAAAGAACTATATGAGTTGGTACAAAGTGTCAAGAATTGGAAACACTACTTGATGGGTTAAGAGACTATTGTACACACCGATCACAAACCATTACAGTACTTGCAGTCACACACAAAATTGTAGCAATCAAGACATCTTAGGTGGATGGGATTTCTTCAACGATTTCACTTGGTTATAAGGTACAAAAAAGGTATATTCAATAAAGTTCCATATATGCTTTCGAGATGAATCATTAGTGCTTATACTTTACTAAAAAATGATTCTGTTATACATGAGAGTTACATAGAACAATATGCACATGACGTTGATTTCAAAGATGTGTATGCTAGGTTGAGTGAAGGGAATCAAGTTGAAGAAAAATATTATCACATGCATAAAAATTTGTTGTTTCATTTGGGAAAGCTATGTATTCCACAAGGAGAGAGGCTAAGTGTCATGAGAGAAGCTCATTGTTCTCTTATTGTTGAACACTTTGGAGTAAGAAAAACAATGGTGCATCTACATAGGTATTGATATTGGCCTCGCATGATAGATAGTGTGTCACGTTTTATAAGAGGTTGTTCTATGTGTGCAACAAGTAAGACTAGTAATAGGAATCTTGGATTGTACACGCCACTACTGGTACCATCAAGGCCATGGGCGAGCGTCTCCATGGAATTTGTTGAATGTATACCTATGTCAAGAAAGCAACATGATTATATTTTTGTTGTTGTGGATAGATTCAGTAAAATGTGTATACTTATGTCATGTAAGAAGACCATTACTGTTGAACATACTGCTGAACTTTATTTTCAAAATGTTTGGGTTCATTTTGGATTTCCCACGTCTATTTTTAGTGACAGGGATTCCAGGTTCATTGAGAATTTTTGGTCAAATCTATGGAGAATTATGGACACAAAATTGAAAAAGAGTACTGCTTTTCATCCACAAACAAAGGGAAAAATTGAAGTGGTGAACAGAATAGTTGTGCATCTATTGAGATGATATTGCAGCAAACATCCTATGTTGCGGGATGGAGAACTGCATTAAATTCAACATGCTTACAACCGATCAAAGCGCTCTTCAACACAAACCTAACCTTTTGAAGCATGCTTTGGGTGTTTTCCAAAATCTCCATTAGAATTCATCTTTGGGAAGGATGTTGCAATTGATGGCCGTAGTGATATTGATAAGGCTCGAAAGTTCATTCAACAAATTCAGAGGATACATCAACAAGTTCAAGAAAGGCTTGAGAAAAGTCAAAGAAAATACAAATAAAGGCATGAAAAACACTGGGTTGATCATAAGTTTCAAGAGGGAGATGAGGTATGGTTTCACATTAGCAAAGAAAGGATACAAGGGGAAGGTAAAAAACTCAAACCCATTCGCTATGGTCCTTTCAAGATCATAAAAAAAGTTGGCAATAATGCATTCCAACTTGATTTTCCTTCATACATGCAAATGTATTTAGTTGTTAAAGTTGAAAACTTATGCTTGTATGAGCCTCCTTTGATCAATGGTCAAGTAAGCGATGTTCAGCTACCTTCTATTGAATATTTCTCGCCATAATTTCTGGAAGAGCTCAAAGAAGATACAATTCTTGACAGGAGGACAAGAGCATCAAAGAGGGGAAGTGTTGACTACCTTCGACTTAGGCTCAAAGGAACTAAACCAAGTAAGGAAAAATGGATGGAGATTGGAAAGGTGAGGGAGTTGTACCCACATCTACTAAACAGGTAATCAAGTCTTTTGGGGTCCAAAATTTTCCCAATGGGGAGGAATGATTAGGAGTTCATAAATTTTGCTCAAAATTCAAAGTTACAGGATTGGATTGAAACTAGGATGGTTTTTTAGATCTCGTCTTCTTGATTCTGGTGCCACGAACGGTTCGAAAAATCGATGCCGTATGAGGAAGATATTGTGTTCTAATCGAAAATGGAAGGACACGGGTGTTATTTAATTGTGATTCTTTCAACAAAGATTAGTGCAGGTGGAACGAACAATGGATATTAGATAACAGAAGCAGTAGTGGGAGATCAAAGACGGATGATGAATCGTGATTTCAAATTTTGCAAATAATAGTGGATGTTGTTAAGAGTTCACACAGTATGTTAAATGGGTTGCAATGCGATGCAATAAAGTTGAAATATGCAATGCGATGAGGGGAGCCACGTATCGGCACTGCGCACGAGTGCACATCACATAAATTATGGTTACAACATTATCAGTACCAAGTTAAGCTTGCGGAAAAGCGATTTACGATGAGCTATGATTGGTTGCATGTTGTGGGACTCGAGAACCTTGTTCCACATGAATGTAAGATGTGTAAGGATATGTGTGATTTGTTTAAAACGTAAGTGTTTTTTGATCACTTCACGCATGTATGTTATTTAACTCTGAATTGTATTTTGTTGTTTCTACTAACATATAAGCCACTTCACAGTTGGGGATGTGCATGTGGCCACCACCCTAACCGTAAAACTGAATGTGGGGATTAATAGGTGGAGCAGATAAGGATCAGCTATAATTTAACTCCAGTTAACTGAAGTTCTCCACATTTAGTGGAGTTTTCCTAGGAGATATTGGGAAAAAGAGCAGAAGGCTCAATTTTAGACCATTCTGAGTGAATGAAGAGTCATTTTTTGACTAATTGGAGCACTCTGAAGCCATTGGTGCTGAGAAAAAAATCATTAGATCAATGTAACTACATGTAATAGAAATTTTTTTAGCATAATGAAAGATGGACAAGACATTAGGAGCTGGGACCAACAGATGTAGCCCAGGAGAGGTGAACTGATTCATCATGCCTACTGTGTAAACTTCATGTGGTAACTTATTTCTCTATTTTACAATGTTGTTTAGTGTTATTTAGGATTATTTTATGCTTCTAATTCACTAAATTTTATCTATAATTCATGGAAAAACTCCTTAATCCTTATGAGATTTAATGAACCAATTATGCACATGTTTTTAAAATTGAAAGACCCTTAGCACATCAAAACTAATACAATCATTTCAGATCAGTCTCCCTTTATATAATCGATGGTACGGGGAGCACAATTCCGTGATAGCGCTTTTTAATGCCAGATGGTGAACGACAACTACTAGGTTTAATGACGCCAGAACACATCACTAGCCTAGACCTCTAAATATGAGTGTTAAGTTTCAACACTTCCTTAGGTTGATTGAATTCATTTCAAAGTTGATCTTGAATTAATGTTTCAATTTAAATGCCTTAGCAAATGTATTCTCGAATCTATAATGCACAACTACATGCGAAAGAACATCATTCCAATTCGATGAATAGCTAGCTAAGAGAGGGATAATAGTTCGCAACGAAGCAACAATCAATCGAATGTAAGAAGAACTTTTCCTAATGCATTTAACACAACCAAAGTAGAAAATGAAAAGATCTTTTCTTGTTCACTAAAGGCTACTAATGCAAAATAACGCTTTCATTTTCAAACCAAGAAAAAGAATGCAAATTTTGGTCTTTTAGATGAATGAGAAGAAAAATGCACTGTTACACTAAAAGACGAAATGACGAGTAGCTTTGAGCAACTCGAATGAATACGATAAAAAATAGAGAGACCAATTCAATATGAATGTAAAACACACTCAAAACAGACATGCACTCCTTCATGTGAAAATGAGACTTCCAAATCAATTCAGTGAGCAATGTAATCTATGCTCAGGGTGACTTATGGAGAGTTAAACGAACACCAAGATGATAATTCAATGACCCAACGACACGTAGGATTGACATAAGAGATAAGACAATCAGTCAAGAAGCTGAAAAGATAAAAGACCAGACTGACTCAAACTCAAATCAAAAGGCTCAGTGAGGAGGTGGACAAACAAGCAACGGAAGACACCTAGAAACCCTAGGATACCAAAACCATACTGATCATATGAGGGGAAAACGACTGAGAAGAATGAGATATAGGAGACAAAGAAATTCAAATGGACTAATTGAAAAGGAAAAACAAACCCAGAGGCAAGATACACTGACAAAACTCAGGGAAAAGGCCAAAATCCTAACCTACAGGATTCAACGCATCTCTTAAGTTTAATCCATGCTGAACAAAGGAAAGCGCGCCTGTAAAATAGGCAAAAAGCACTAATCAATGCCACTGTTCAAGAAACAACAACGCCGAGATGGAAAACTATGGAAAGGATAAAAACCCACAGAAAAGAGGTCAGATTTAACACTCTAAGACTAAGTATGATGGCTGGAAATAGTCAAACAAGCAAAAAAAAGTAGAAAAGCGGTAGTATGACCAAAGTAGGACATACAAGAAAAATACTAGATGAACAATGAGAGACAACAAACACACTGATCCCCAATATGGTCGCCAACTTGTTGAGCAAAAAAATCCCCTCTACGGATAGAGGCGATCCCTCTAGCCCTCGGGTGGGTCTAGAAATAAGGGAACATGCTGGACTTTTGGACTCCTAGCTTATAAATTAAAAACAAGTTGGGGTAGATAACCTACATCGGTCCAATGCTCTTGTTGTGGCTTGTAGTAGTGATCCTCTAATATTTGAATTCACATGTCTCGGTCCTTTAATGATAATGTACATGTACCTACATGAATATCAAGTGAATGATGATAAGATATGAAAATATAATTTCATTTATAACTATTCGATTGGTCAAGGAGAATCAAACATTTTTCATATGATCGAACACAAAATTGGAACCAAAAACCAATCATGTAATAATGATAGAGAAAAGAATTTTAAAACCTTAATTCCTTGACGTTGCATCCTCCTTCGATGGGTTCAGTCGGGCACGTCTCAAGCATTCGTCGGGGATCGGACCTGGTGAGGCAACAAGCCTAAAATCTCTCTCGAAAATGGATTCCTCTCTGCCTTATTCTTCACACCAGCTATAGTAAGGACTCTTCAGCTAGTTGCAACAATGTGAGAAGGAAGTATTTATAGGAGAGGAGAGGGTGGTTTGGGATCCCTCATAAGGTAGAAGAGAGGTCTTATCCATTTGGGGAGTTGCACAATTGTAGGAAACAAGAAGCCAAAGGGAGGATTTCGACGTTATTCAGTCGAACAAACCATGATGACTCCGCTCATGAGGTTTTTAGGAATGGAAACTTCGTTTCTATTTTTAAAAAATTTCCAAAAATAGCTCGGCGCGGGTGACCCACTAAGATAGAGAGCCAATGGGCATAGGGCCGAATGTTAGTTTCTATATGGGCGTGAGGCCATAAATGCCTACCAGTGCCAACCAAAAATCAAATGTTTTTCAGATTTTTCTTGAGGTATGATCAACAGAGGAAATGTTCTTGATGCGCCAAGGGATGCAATGACACTTATAGCAAGGTATGAAAATTCAAAGAAGTCACTGAAACTATCCTCCAATGTTCAGGATGGGGATTGTAGGGACGGTGATAAAATACTGTGTAAAAAATACCTTATTAGATTATGGGTTCCAAAGATTATAACATTTCAAATCATTTTTATATCGAATAAATATAAAATTTTTAGCTTTCCTATCTAGATTAATCCTATTCTCCTTTGGAACATGTACATAAGCATCACAACCAAATATGACAAGGTTTAAGAAAAGGTTTCTTATTATTCTATATCTCATGTGGAGTTGTATCATCCAAAGTTGATGGGGATGATCTATGTATCCAGTAACATGCAATATCCACAACCTTTGCCCAAAATTCTTGTCCGAATCCAATACTACTAAGCATGTTTCTGGATTTCTCCATCAACATCTTCATTAGGGGAATTTTGAGCTCTAAAATGGACCTCCTAAGGAAAATAATAAAATAAGACATGATTTAAAAAAAGAAAGAAATAAAATTACCTTTTTATTGTATATTCAACTTATCTCCTTATAGGTTCAAACAAATTTCAAGAGTAGAAATATGTTGGATCCGTAATTAAACCATACATCTAACGAGTACCCACTATGCATACTTCTAAGTAGATCTGCATTGAAAAAAATGAAAAAAAATGAAAAAAAAATGTTGAACGCACTTTTTTCATATATTTTCAATTTTTTTCATTATGGATCTACTCAGAAGTATTAAAAATGGGAACCCATTGGAAGTGGAATTAAATTTTTCATCCAATAGGTGTCTACTCTTGAAATTTGAAGGAACATATAAGGAGATAAGTAGAAAATACAATAAAAAAATAGTTTTCTTCTTTTCCCTCAAAAATATTCTCCCTTGGTGATGACATCACCATCTTGAATCCTACTGGTTATTTTAAAGTTAATTTTGTTAGTACATTTTTTATTTTGAGGCCCATTTTTACCTCAAATTCCCCAAGTGGTTCATCCTTTCTGCAACTTTATTTTATTAAGGTGTGTATGGAGTAGTCTTCTCTATTGTTATTCAAATTTTATTATAGAATTATTTGAATTCTTTCCCATAGAATTCTTCACCATAACTTTTCCTCAACATCTTAATTCTTTGTTTGGTTTTATACAAGAGCCTTAAACTATTTGAATTTATTAAATACTTTAGATTTATTCTCGAGGAAATAAATCCATGTATTCATAGAGAAGTCATTTATAAATGAGATTTAGTACACATATTTACCCAATGATATAACAACATAGGTCCAAACACATCACTATGCGCTAGTTGTAATAATCCATTTGAACTCATAGAACTAGAGGAGAATCTTACCAAATTATACTTCACTTGTGAAAAATGTTCACAAAAATCAAAGCCTATAGAGAAATTAAGCATACCTTCTAGCATACCATTACCATGTAGTACTCAATTGTCCTTCTCTCTAATATTTCCTAGTATTTGATGCCTTATCATGGTCTTCTTTCCAAAGGTTGTAGTAGTTTTTCTTTCTTCTACTCCATTCTCAAGAACAATGGAACTATTGCATTCATCACTACTGATGCTTACCAACAACTTATATAGAGTTCAAATTTGAAATCCCCTCAAAAATACCATTGCTTCTCAAATAATCCTATATGTATCCTTTTAGAACATTATTTTTACACCTCCATTTCTCATATTTCTTATAGAAATTTAATTTCTCACCAATCATAGGATTTGAAAAACAATAGTGAGTGTTCTAATCCTTCCACCCATGAGCTTCAACTTTAATTTTCCTTGAATAATGATTTTGGTTGTTGAATCATCTCCTAAGAAATAATCACTACCATTGAATCTTTCATAGATGTAAAAACACTCCCTATGAGGAATCATATGAAAGGATGCACCTGAGTTGACCAACCATGCCTCATGATTTACATGTGTACTTGAAGAAGCCAAGTACACATCCCCTCCTTCATATGAGGAGGTATTTGTTTCTACAAAAGGAGTATCTTCAAATCCATTTCCTTTTCCAACTATTTTAGATCTACAATATTTCTTGTAATGTATTTCTTTTCCACATATCCAACATACCTTTACGGATTTTCCTAGATATTTAGATATTCCTCTAGATTTAGATTTCTTACTCGAGTACTTATTTTTATTTCTATTCTGGGAGCATCCTCCTATAGACAAGGAATCTCAATTATAGATTTCCATGTTTTCCATCTCGTCTCCTCTAATAATAGGGATAATACTTTTTCATTTGAGCTTAAATTAGTTGCATTACTACCTATGGTAACAACCAGACTATCCCACAGGTCTTGTAAAAAACATAACAAAATTATGCACTTATCTACATCTAAAATTTTAATATCAAGAGATAATAGTTTCTTGACTATAATATTGAAGGCATTTAGATGCTATTTCACTGAGTATCCATCCGTCACCTTCAAGTTATACATCTATTTCATAGGAACAATTTTTTCATTAAGGACTTCAATTGATACAAACCCAAAAATTGTTCCAACAAGCCTTTGTTCACTAAAAATTGATCCATTTTTTGGGGTCATTTGTCATTCTTTTGATGAAGTTTCGTCAGTATAACGAAAAATGGAGGTCTCACTAAACGTCATTTCAGGTACAATCATACTATCACATTTTTTAATTGTCATGATTTCGATGATATTTATGGACACATGCCATCCAAGAAAAAAGGTGTTCCCTAACATAAGTGCTCATTGGAGTTTCGACACCAATAATAATTATTCCATTTCATCACAATAGTGATAGAAGGAAAATTTCCTAGCGTTTTAAAACCATTGAAAGCTATCGTCATAAGAATGATGTTGGTGAACATCCTTTGGCAAACTTTCCATACCTTCAATGACTTTTGTTTGACGATTGGACGTTTCTAGGATAATGTTTGATAATCCGACTAATTTTTTTTGGAATTTTCATCGACTATTCGACACAATTACATCTATATGCACATTGGATATTTGAAAAAGTGTTTCATAATTCTTATATGATATTTTAAAAACAACGAATATGGGTTCATCAGATATTTGACAAACATGTAGCTATTAAAAAAAATTAATGTTTATGAGGATGGTTTAGGTCTATCCTTTTTTCCTCCATCGGTACCTAAGATAATCCATTTTGATTGATGTCAAATTAGAAGAGACTCATCATAGTACACAAATTTTTTCAATTGATACTCCTCTTCCATTGGATAAAAAATCTAGAAGAGATAGAGCTGACTAGTTTGAAGTAGAGTCATAAAGTAGAGAAGAAAAGAAGCCTATATTTGAGGAGAGAGAGACAAAGTTATCTGTCGAAGAAGATGTTGAGGTTTTAGATCCTACATCAAAGGAATAAACTTAAAAAATGTCTCGTGTTCAACTTGAGTTTTTAACTCCTGCTAAGTTCTATCACCTTCATCATTAGAAGCAAACATAGAAGCTTCTAGAGTCAATGCAGAATTGACACAAGAAATATAATCTTAGCTTAAAACCATCAAGGAAAAGTGTTTGGATGTAAAAGAAAAGTTTAAAAAGTGGTTGTGGACACAAAATTCCACCGCCTTTCAAACAATAATATTGTTATCCATGGATTTTCAAAAGAATCAATTATGGTTGGATCTGATTCATCCTCAACCACAAGTTATTCAAGCAAGTACAGACAACAAGCATGCAAATATTTCTATTAATGTCAAATATATTAATCTGTTAGATAATATTGATCTCCATAGAGAGACTTGAGAGATGTTGTACAATGACATAGCCAACACAACCTTGGACACTCATTAGGCTAGGCTCATCGTCACTAAAATCACCAACAAATTAAGGAAAAAGGGGGTGTTTTCAAGGAAAAACAACTGAAAATAGATGAGTTGACTAGTTGGATTGTTAAATTGGGAGACGATCCCAAAGAAGTTGAGTTCATTAAATCTCTAATAAATTCCAAATAAACTGAGATGTATGGCAGAATGTAACCATTGAAACTTGTTTCTCCAATGGTATAATGAAGAATTCCAAAGGGTGAAAACTCTGCACATTCAACAACTTAGACTGTAGTTTTATATAAGTGGTCTTGGTAATTTCATTCTTGGAGAGACAAGTGGATAGATAGGAAAAAGTACTGACATATTTTAGCACCACTTTCTCTATATGTGGTTTTAAAGGTACATTTTTAGGTGCATTACAGGTCAAATAGATATATATAAAATGCAGATCAAATAATACATATAAATGTAACTAGATTCCTTGAACTTGGAATAAAGATTATATATCTATTGACTTGTAGCTGAAAAACCTTACAACATCAAAATATTTTCTCGATACTAATAATTAAATAGGGAAATAAAAAAAAAACCTCCACCCGTAACCCAAGTATGATGCAAGTTATTATTTTATGATGAGATTAAATGAAATTTGTCACAAAAATTCATTTCCTAGATTTTTTGTTTTATATATAGTTAATGCCTCCAAAAAGAACTTATTGAGGGTTCTAGGATCATATGAAAATAATGGATTAAGAAGTTTTAACTAGAATCACTAACTTCAACACTTGTCAATACTCAACATGTTGGTTATTTCTGCTGGACTGAATATTTTTTTTTTAGTAAATAATATATTTATGATCCTGTTAAGGCTTCTAATGGGAGGGTGTTATAGCGTCTAAAAAATGTCTTAATACCATATTGATATGAAATTAAGAAGCCTAACTAGCATGTAAAGATTCACTAATTTCCAGAACAATGAATCGATCCCAAAATGGAGTCCTGCTTTGCCATATAATTAAGGAGAAATATGATTTCTCATTTCTAGTATAGATTCAAAGGAAACAAGAAGCCACATTAACTTCCAAGAACTTTAACAAAGAGTGAACCTCCTTAGTTACCCAATAATTCATTCCCAAACATCCAAATTAAGTCCACCACAAACATCCATTAACTTTAATTCCTTTTACCATAAAGAGTAAATCCAAAAGTTGATGTAGAACATGCTTTAATACCAAAAAATTTAAGAATCAAATGCATTTTAAATAAATATTAAATCTGAAAGAATATAATACAAACATGAAAGTTTGCAACATATTCACTTGATTTTAATTGTGTTTTTGTGCAGAGCACCATTGTACAAAAAATAAGAAGAGATGATCTAGGATCATGCAAAGAATGTACTTCAATGGAAATTCCATACAACAATCCATACAATAGCCTTGATAGAATAAACGTTATGTCTCCTTATGTAGTTATGCTCAACATGAATAAGAGCATTGTGGCATTTACGAAGGACATAAACAAAGGGGAAAATGTACCATCATCTATTTATTTCTAGTCAGATGTTGTTTCATAGTTATCAGTTCAATTTTACTTCTCAGTTTCGATTTATTAGTAGTTTCAGACATAGTTTATTAATGCTCTTTACATGTGGGAAGGATCCAAGAATATATGGGCATGCAAATTGTTGATTTTTCAAGTGCAATAAATATAATAACTAATTTATAAACATTGATAATTAGTTCTAATGATGTATATATTCTTTTAGCACTTCCAATTTATCACTAAGCAATTTCACTTCAAAAATTCAACCATAAATTCATAAGGAAAGTATATATCACAATGCACAAAGACAACACAAGATTTACCCTTGGAAAATCCACTTTCGGGGGGGGAACTCAAAAACCTTTTCTTAGAGAAATTATTCAATTCAATAAGAGATACACCTAAATATTCTAGTTAATATGATGGTCAATATGACCAACTATACAATGGTGAAACTTCTCTCTTCTCAATCCCATCAACTTCAACCCTGTATGATCTTCCTAAGCCAAATTTCGACCTCCTAGAAACTACCCAAAAAATCGGCCCTTCTACCCATAATATGTTTCCCATAATTTCAACCCTGCTACCTAGAAGTTCAACCTACTTCCCAAAGAATGCCCAGAAATTCACACATGCGAAGTCAAAGAGAGAGAGAGAGAGAGATACTTGAGATGATTTTGTCCTTCTTCGTGCTCATTTGGATGCCCACAATATATCTTGTATTTTGAGAGATAAAATGGTGTATTCTAGAGGTGTTTGAGTGCCTTATATATATTTTTTTTCCTATTCTAATGGATGCCTCTTCATTGGGGCCAAATTGACTTGAAGGAGGGCTAACTCGATGAGTTTGGAGCCAAAAATTCAAAATTCAAAATTTTCTTTTTGAAACTCACATGAAGAACATGTATTATATTAATCATTTCAAGGGTTAATAAATAAAATTACATGAAGAACATTTCTTACTTTTTCATTAAATATTTCTAGGGCTAAAATATAAATTATGAAGATCAACCACAAATACAAAATTCAACACTCCCTCTTAGCTAGGGAGGTATTCATAATGATTATCCATATGTTCTCTTGTTGAAAAATTTGTCGAAGAAAAGGTTCTAAAAAATTATCATTGGCATTAACATAATCCAATTACCATAACTATATTCAACAACTTTTACACATGGTAAATCAACAACATAAACAAGTGACCATAATTTCGTTCAATACCTCTAACCTATGATGTTTTCTCACCACAATCTTAGTCAGTACTCCTGACACATCGTACATCATTAGCATAAACTAGTCACCATACTTTTGGTCCCTCTGACACATGGTATATAGCATAAATTTATATTTTTAAAATATTTTTGTTTTTATTTCTAATTGTGAATAAATATATATTTTTTAATATTTGCCACTTTTTCATTTTAAGAAGTTTATTTTTCAAAATAATTTGATCATATCCTTCTTTTTGTGTTTTTTGGAAATAAAAATATAAGTGAGGGGCACTTCATTTAATTGTGAAGATCGTTTGTTTATAGATTAGCAACAACTACACAATGGAATATTTGTTTGTTTGTAGCACGCCCTAAGCAACAATTCCAAAATCGAAGATTACAATCGCCACAACCAATGGAAAATCCTTCATCGGCCACAATTTCTTTATGTTTTAATGGATTTTTATTTTTCATATCCATGAATAAATTATTGAAGAGAAGTTGGACGACATTATAATATTTTGAAAAATGCAGCAATCAAAACTTTTCAACTGATTTTTTACATTTTTATGAAAACAATTGGGTGACATTAGATTATTTTGAAAATGTAGGAATCAAAATTTTGGGGCACACTTTTATTTTCAATCATGATCACATATCCCTCTTGGAATTTAAGAAGCTTGTCACCAAGGATCCTCATAATTCCATGGCCTATTGGAATGTTGAAGTCCCTTTGTGAAACTAGACTGGTATAACTTGTAGACGTTTCCATCCACAGAGACTGGTCACTCTCGACCTCAGTTCTAGGGATATAGAAGGCTCTATTTCTCATCCCCTCGTCAATTTTTCATTTCTCCACTCACTTGATCTTTCTAGCAATGCATTCCACCCTCATTTCCCAATTCAATTGGGACATCGATATCTCTTTCATTTCAAGAAGCTCAACTTGCTCAACAATCAATTAAAAGGAGAGATACCATGTCAACTTAGTAGTTGTATAATTTTGGCATTCTTAGAGCTCTTGTTCAACATTTTGAATGAAAATATCATTGTGGAGCATCAAAATGTCATCTAGAATATTTTATTATTTATATAGATCCCTATAATAACAAAACAACAACTTCAATCTACTCAGTGATGTCACTCATATATTTTTATCATAATGTCACTTTTCCTCTATGTGTATAATAAGAGTCATTGTGGGTGCTTTTCATTATTATATTTTCTATGACTTGTCAATTAAAAAACAAACAATATTATTACACTATTTTGGCATCACATGGGTCTTTATCTATTGGATGGTGCATTAGAGAAATTTTGATCTTGAATTTAGTGGTAAATATACATTCCATGTTATTAAAAGATATCAAGTTTAAAATATTTAATTGATCACTTTCACTAATTATTAACCCATTTCTCTTTTTAAAAAATCTTTTTATCAATTAAAAAAAATGTTAAACATTACTGCAAATCAAAGTAACAACTTACATTATATTATAAAATGTCTAATATGTCATATAACTTACATTATAACATAACATCTATAACATGTTTTATACATCTCTAATATGTTATACAATGTACCACAGTTATTGAGATATGATGTGATGATGTTCCACACATGTGGCAATGAAGTACTTCTAATGTTATCATGTTATCTATATCCTTGATTGAAGTGATTAAATATTATGATAGAAGACCAGAAAAAAATTACGACTGAAATAACTTCGAAAAATTATGAAAATTTTGGTTTTCCATATTTGCTTCCTCATTATATAAGGTCAGAATGAGACCAATGTGAAGTTTTGAACTAATTTTTGGACCTATTTGGATATGTATATGTATGTAACATTTGATTTATTTTTGAAATAACAAGGTGCAATTTTTTCTTTCTATAAATAAAAAAGGTTGACATGCAACCATGTTTACCAATGACTAACAAGAATATATTGTTGTTGCAGAAATAATTGACCTACGACCATAGCTGAGAAGGATCCTATAGAGTTATACATGGATCACATAACCTTAATACCAAAAGTAAAAACTCTTTGATGTGATATAAAAAAGTGACATGTAGTGAAATTATAATATTTTATTATTTAACCATGCCATTTATACAACTGTATGCATTTTGTTTTTGGAATTATTTATATTAATGTATGTGTTTAATTATTTTATATGTTCTTTTAATTATGTTATTAGAAATAAGAAAAGTTATATATATATATATATATATATATATATATATATATATATATATATATATATATATATATATATATATATATATATATATATATATGTCGTCCATGGGGTTTTGGATAGATGGTGATCAGGTGCATTGTTAAGGAACTCCTTGATGTGAAGTACCGGTTCAATTCCCCACCCTGACTGGGGTGATGTATTTGGACATAATGATGAAGATGTAGTCCTACTCAGCTTACAACAGAAAAAATTGATACAATTCAAAAACTATGTAAGAAAAAAATATAATAAAGCAATAGCAAATAGTATGTAATAAAAGTTTAATAACCTTTGTGAATATTATAGTTTTCATACTATTATTAAATGAATAAATTCTATACAACGACATTTTTATTTATTTATATATATTATAGAAAAAAAATATTGTTAAAAGAGATGTTTTTAATTTTAATAAAATTTTATTAATGAATAACTTCGTTTCTCATATTTAGGAATTTATATAATAAATTTAGAACAATATATTAAATTTTAGATTACCAATTTTATTAATTTTTGTGTTGATTAATTAATTTAAATATAAAATATATAGAGTTACTTTGATTAAAGTGATATATGTTTGGATAAATTTGATAAAAGTAAAATAATTAAAATAGTATATTGAAAAATGTCTACATCATGTTATTTTATTAATTTCTTAATTTTTCTTAGGTGGCTATTTTTGAGTTGAAATTTCCTCTAATTGGAAAAATAATTGACACAAGGTTGGGTAGAGGGGATTTATCACTGAAAATTCTTAGTAGTCATATACTATGGCCAACATCGTGCATATCTTCATATTCTTATTATTCCTTTAGGTCATGGTAAGAGGTGACAAAATGTTCCTTGTTTGTATGGATGCGAATTTATTTTGGAATACTGACATCTGTAGTGAGTGTTGATTTGATATTCATATATGTAAATTAAAATCCGTTAATGATTATTTGATAGAGAATTATTGTATATGAAGACATTGCTATTTTTTTAGATGGATGTTGTCAATTTCCCTTAAATTTATTTACAAACATTGTTATAAATTTGAATTGTGATATCTTCTTTAATGATATTTAGAAATTATGATATATTTCACTATGAAATTGAAATTAGTAAAATGAATCCATAAAGGGGGTCATAAATGGAAAGAAAGGTACACACTAGAAGAATCCAAATGCAAATGTAAAAGAGGATGTAACCCAGGATGCAAAATTGGGAGTAGAATTGGATGTTAAATTAGACATTAAAACAAGATGCAAATAAGGACACAAACTATGTTTTAAAATAGAAGTAAAAAAGTGTGCAACAATATACACAAGGAAGGAAACAAAACATGGCATGCAAAAGGATACCAAGTTGAGCACAAAAAAGTATTCAAAAATGGACACCAAACTAGACGCAAAAAAGGACATACAACTAGATGTAAAATATGATGCAAAAGGGGATGCCAAATTGGGTATTAAAAACAAGAAAACAAGGATGAAATTTAAGATGCCAAATGATGCAAAGAATGATGTAAATTTGGGTTGAAAACTTGGGCGAAAAAATGAAAAAAAAAATGTAAGAAAAGAGATAAAACAAGATGCACAATGAGGCTAAAAGATGGGTGAAACCAAGGATGCCATATTGGATGCAAAAAAATGATGCATAATCAGATGCAAATTTAGGCTCAAACTTAGACACAAAATGAGAGGAAAATGTGGACACAAAATTAGGTAGAAAAAAGATGCAAATTTGGATGGAAAAAATAATGTAAAATTAAACACAAAAAATGATTCAAAATTTGATGGAAAAAGTGGACGTAAATAAAGTTCTAAAATTGGACACATAAGTAGACACAAAAAGGTAAAAAATGGGCATAAAAATAGCTAAAAATTGGATGCAATTTGATATGAAATGGTGGATGCAAAACTTGGTGTAAAACCAAATGCAAAAGTGGACTAAAAAATGGCTCAAAATTGAATGTAACATTAGACACAAAATGGGATGCAAATGTGGACACAACACATGACTTAACATAGGATGAAAATATAGATGCAAATTTGGATACTCAAAAGGGTGTAAAATTGGATGCAAGAAATTATTGGTAAAAACGATGCAAAATTGGATGTAGCAAACGATGCAAAATATGGTGCAATATGGGATGTGAAAAAGGGAGGGAAACGAAACGCAAAAGTAGACATAAAAAATGGTCCAAAAAAACATGCAAAAAGGGGCACAAATATGGATGCAAAATTTGGTGCTAAATCAAATTCAACAAATGGTGCAAAGATAGACACTAAGCAAGTGAAAAACTAGATGCAAAACTAGGTGAAAAATTAGAAGCAAAAACTAGTTCAAGACAAGATGTGAAACCTGGTGTAAGGCTAGATGCAAAAATCGGCACAAAATGGATGCAAAAAAACGCTAAATTGGATGCAAAATATGGTGTAAACTTGATGCAAATGATGGTGTAAAAGTGGAAGAAAATAATGGCATAAAATACGAAGCGACAAATTATGAAAAATAGATGCAAAAAATGGCATAAAACTAGAAGAAAAAGTACCTTTCATAAAATTAGATGCAAATCTTGGTGCAAAATTTGACAGAAAAAATGACGCATAATCTGGTGTAAAAAATGTTGCAAAATCTAGCATGAAAAAGGATGCAAAATCTGACACAAAAAAGTAAGATTTAAAAAATGTACAATAGAGTGAGCTTTAGCACGAGGTTTCTCATCCCAACTGTAAAAAAAATACACTAAAATTTGGCACTAAATTTGACTCAAATTGTATGTTTTTTTGTAGTGGTAGGCGTAGTCTGTGAAGTCAAGGAGTGGTGAAACTAAAAAGTTCGGTGGTGCCGCACCTACCTATGTTTGGTTGGAAGACACCACCGGTGTAGGGGTGTGACAATATCCCTATCTCGTTCTATCTCTCCGGACTATTCGAGGACAAGGTCGTGAAACAAGGTTTCTGGTTCACTTTGACTTAGTGGGCTTGGAGCGTCGACATATCGAAGTTGCAGGGGATCGCCAAAGTATTGAGATTCAAGGTCAAGAAATAAGAGGATTGCAAGATCAATTTGCAGGGATTCGAGGAGGACATAAGGGATATTTTGTTAAAATAATCTAATTACTCCCGCATCAAGATTTTTCTATATTTAGAGAGTCAATTAATTGAGCGTTGAATCAAGTCGAGTTTAAGTGATAGATGAATTTAGACATTGTGTAGATGTCAAGTTTTATTTGGCGAGTTGATAGATGAAAAGGTCTAAATACCCTTCACCGGGTTCATTGTAGTCAAGTCATCTCAATCAAGTTTGTGTGTTCAATATAGAAGAGAGAAAATTAATGTTATTGTGTATATTATTTGTGTTAATTTTTGTTTCTCCTCTCTACCTTTCCAACAAATTAGTATCAGAGTTGATTGAAAGATCCAAAATAGAAATAAGGTCATAAAAATTAGAGCGGATCAACAGTAATCAGTGACAGAGAAAAGAGAAATAATTTTTGTTTCTCTTGGTTGAACTATAATGCACCTTTCAGTTGCATTCAGGGCTTTATAACGCTGGGAGGCTCACTGGATAGCCGCGTTACAAGCCATAAACTTAACCGTGCTTTCTGCATGCACGCTGTTTGTGCCTTGGGGTGCGTTACAGGACTAACGCAACCCTGTATCATCGAGAAGAGTGTTAGCATGCTACACTCAACAGTGAAGTGCACGTTAGCACACAACCGTTAGCACGGAAAAGTCATAAAAAAGAACAAAGCCGAGAGTTAAAAATAAGGAAACTAAAGGATATATATGAGAGGTTCCAAAAGGATTATAATCATGAAGGTTATAACGTGAAGGTTTTTATATATTGAAAAAATGAACTTGGAATGGTTTGATTCATGGATAACCAACTTTTTAAGAGATATTTTTTTATTAGAGATTTTAAAGATTTTTTTATATGAAAAAATGAGCTTGGAATGGTTTGATTGATGTATAACCAACTTTTTGAAAGATATTTTTTAATACAAGATTTTAAATATTTTTTTATATAATTTTTTTTTATAAAGATTCTTTATATATAAAAAACAATTAAAGGTTTTTATATTGAAGGTTTTTTTAAAGAGGCTTTTATTGAAAATTTTATTTAGAAAAAAAAAAAAAAAGGAAAAGGATTTTATTGGCAAGAGAATTTAGGGCTTTGCAAAAGTTTTTCAGTATACAAAAATATTTTGGTGCTTTGTCAAGCATGACAGTTTTTTAGGTGAAGATTGTGCCTTACAGGGGCACATATTAAAAACCATATTTTTTTCAGGTGCGATATGGAAGATAACCTCATGCAATCATGTAAGTAGCTATGAAAACAGTCATGGGTCACAAAGCATGACTGAAGAAGACTAAGAAAAAGGATAAAAAAGAAGAGACACATATTGTTGTCGTGTTTAAAGAGGTTTAGGCCGCAACCAAGTAATTGAGAAGTTTAACAGAAGACAAATATGAAATCAATATTGATTGGTGTATCATGGATCTGCTACCACCTCCTAAGTTTAATGATTCCCTAGCATTGAGTTTCATTAAGCAAGCAATGGGTGAAACAATTATGTGCATGGTAGAAAAAACTACAACTTCTAAGGAATCATGGAACATCTTGGAAGCAGTGACTTGGTGCAAGGGGGAGTGATATGCAACAACAAGATGTGTCACAGTTTGTTGAGTCTAACACAGATATGAGAGTAGATGAGAAAGACTCTGGGAGGACAACAGAGCTTGGAGAATCTCACTCAAAAGTGGAAGATGGTCGTGAAGACCATAAAATTGAAACCCATTATGCAAGCATGCATATGGATAAAGAAGATGCAACAAAGATTGCAAAGAGAGAAGTTGAAGCCTTTGTATGCGAAACAGAGAAATAGCATATCAATACTCAAGCACTCCACTGTAATATGGATGGTGTAGATGATGGTGAAACCCATTATGAAAGCATGCATATGGATGATGAAGATGCATCAAATATTGCAAAGAGAGAAGTTGAAGCCTCTGTATGTGAAATAGAGAAAGACCATACCAATTCTCAAGCATTCCACTGTAACATGGATGGTGCAGAAGATAGTGAATCCCATTGTGATGAAACACATGTGGATGATGACTGCAAATTTAGATGTGCATTGGTGAATCTAGACGCAATTGATGAATTTGGTAAAGCTAAAATTGTCAATGAAATTGATAATGAGCACATGCATGCTCAGATATCCTACCATAGGGTGGATAAACATTATGTTGATGATGTGTGTGGTTTCTTTTTTGAAACAATGATTGAGTATGGTAATATGTTAAGCACCATGTCTTATGAAGGATTGAAGATTGAAGTTGCCTTTGTAGCAGCAAGATATGAAGCAGTTGGAACTGCTCATGAAGCAATACATGATCTAGAAGCAGTTGATGATCAAGAAGAGGATAAAGTGATTGAAGAGTTTTTGATGAGAATATACACTAACAACATAACAGTGGAAGACAATAAAGTTTGCAGCAGCAGAGGTTTGCAAAACCGTGGAAAAGAAGGCAGAGAAGGAAGAGGTTGAGAAGGAAGCTCTCACTGAAGAGCATAATAAAGATGTTTTTAACATTGTTTTTGAATATACAGGTACTCAAAATAGCATGGGAGAAAAAATTGAAATCAAGGTTGTTAATAAGTTTGATGCAGATTTGAAGCTCATTAAAGAATGGATTCAGAAGCCAATTGAAGAAATTGATGCGAGTCTTATAGAAACAGCTGGAATAAAATAATTGAATGAAATGGTCAATAATGAACTTGAGTGTGCAGATTACAGGAAGATATGGCAGAAAGAAAGTCAGGAATATGAAGCGCAAGAAGCAGAGCAAAGAAGAAAGTTTGAAGATGTAATGTTGTGGCAATAGTCCATGGTTGAACGAATATCTAAAGAGGAAGGTGTAGAAGACAAGATCAGATTGTTTTTCATCACAAATTCAAGAAAAATTACAGCAGCAACAAGTAAGGAAATATGGAACCTACAACAAGAAAGCACAAAAGAGAATGAAACAATTTCGAGGATATAAAATTTGGAAGCGGAGAAAGATAAAATGCAAAGTTGTAAAATTTTTCAGTCATTGTAAGTCTAGTTGAGACATAGACCAGCATGCATGTTTGAGTGATAATTGAGTCCATTTCTATTGTAAGCCTATAAGGCATAGTTAAGTTATGTTTGAGTTATGTTGAGTCATACGATCATAATTAAGGGGGAGTGTTAAAATTAGCTAATTACTCCCGCATGAAGAGTTTGATATATTTAGAGAGTCAGTTAATTGAGCGTTGAGAGCGTTGGGTCAAGTCGAGTTTAAGTGATAGATGAATTTAGAGAGCGTGTGCATGTCAAGTTATATTAGGTGAGTCCCTAGATGAAAATATTTAGATACCCTTCACTGGGTTCATTATAATCAAGTCATCTCAATCATGTTTGTTTGTTCAATATAGAAGAGCGGCCGCTCATGTTATTTTGTGTAAATAAATAATGAAAGAAAGTATTTTTAACGTCCACGAGGCTAAAAATAGCCTATGGGACAGATTTCTTCTCCATCTAGCTCTTGTATTCGGCCTTTTTCCTGTGGAGTTTTACAATAAATGCTCCCATATTCTCAACAAACCCTTCGCTGAATAGATTATCGCAAGAACTAGCTGCGAGAATACCTGCATAATTTTCCCTACTATCTTTGAAGGCCTCGCATTCCACTAGTAGAAAATGATGAAATTAGTGACTAGGTGACTAAAAAATTTAGTCACCGTAATTATTTCAAGTGAATTACTACTAAATTTGAGCAATTTTAAGTGACCGAACTAAAAATGACTAATTTAGTCTAGGGATAAAATATATGACTAGATAATAAGTGACTAAACTAAAAACGACTAACTTAAATGACTAATTTAGTTTATGACTAAAATATATGACTAGATAATAAGTGACAAAATTAATAATGTTTAACGTAAATGACTATTATTGTCCAAGAATAAAAATATCACTAAATAACAAGTAAAACAAGTATATGAATTGGTTATTTATGTTAGTAATTTGTAATTGTGTCACTCCAGAAATGGAAAATTGCAATTTTGATACCAAAGTGTTACATTTCACTACAAGGGTCTTTAAAGCCATCTACAATGTTAAAATTTTGAACACCCTTTTGTCTCTAAAATTTAACACTAAAGGGTTGTTTCTACTGTCACCTTAACAATGAATCCTCTCACTTTGGATTACTTATTGAATCTTGGGGATATCTGAAAGCGCAAATTTATGGGGTCTTTTGTGTGACTAGATCACTAGCACCAAAAACCATTTTTCCCTTCATATACATTATGATACGTATAACATGTGCCCTCAAACTTGGTTAAATGTGCTCTTCATGACCATTTATCATATTCATTATTCGCGAAAATTTGAAAATATTATGTGAAGACATAAAATTAGTGTGACCCGGTAGCATCGGTTTCATTAGAGGGTCTCCACACGATGAAAGATAATGTGAACAATGATTGATATAAATTACATGAAAAGAGACGGTGGGTAACAATCCTCTATGATTTGACTTCAACCGCCACGTATGGTTTTACTTCGGTTATAGTTAGGCTAAAAATTTTAAATATTTTCACACCTATGAAAAAATTTATGAGTTACATATAAAATTGTAATTGGCGTAGTCCAACTTATAGACGAAATTACCTTTTGACTAAAATCTGACTATACGATCTCAAGAAATATTATGATTTTTGTTGTTTAAAATACATTTTGAATGCATAAATGGATTTAGCAACTTGAAAAACCCATGGGGCACTTTAATTCTACAGATTAAACAACCTAAACCCAAGTTATTAAAAATCTTTATCAGAATTTCGTTAGAATTAACCAAAAAAATATTCTCTCTGTCGATGATCAGATTAGTGGACTACACTCTTCAAAGAAAACGATTCTAGAAGATGACGTAAGATTTCTTTTAGATGCGGAGTTCACCCTTGTATTACATTTCTTGTAAATATGTTGGAAAGTGAAATAATGGAACTTTCCTTTAATACCAATATTAACCTATCGTGCTAGTAGCTCAAATTGAAAACCTATGCAAAATACTTGTGAATCGACCATTATACAATGCATATTCAATCCACATAATTTTTTAAATGAAAAATATTTTTATTGATAACAAAAACAAAAAAAAAATCCAAAATCACAATTTTAAGCTAAAATAATTTAGCTATTCCTTCCATCATATTAATATACTTTTGTTAATAAAATAAACAACTTCCTTTCTAAATTTAAAATACAATTACTAAAAATTCTTCCTTTATAAATGAAAAAGACAATTACTAAAAATTTATGAATAAATTAAATTCAATAATATTATTTTCCAAAATTACTTAAAAACATATTATATTTCATTAAAAAAATTAAAATTAAAATAAAGAAAAAGAAAGCAAATGTTGGAAATGCAAATGTGAAAAATATTGAAATATATCCATCCCATAATTTAAAACATTGTTCAAAATTGAGCGTGTTGTCAAACATCTTTTACAATGCGCTAATTCCCACCAAAAAAAAAAGTAGCACTAGATTGACATAAACACAACTGGGAAAGGCCAGAACAATAGTTCTGCATGGCTTTGCATCAAGATTGATCTCCAGTCCGCCCTAAGAATATATGGAAACAGGTACAAGTGGCTAGATCGATCTTTAGGATTTGTAGATCAATTCCTGTTCATTGAATCAATTGAACTCTGACGCCTTAGCTCCAAATTTTTTCTATGTTTTCACAAGAGGAAATGTTGTAGTGATTCACCGACAGTAAGGGTTTCAGCGTTTAATTTGGATACATTGAGGGATAGGCAGATCGAGGAGGATCTCTTCAATAGCTTGCCCCGCAAAGCATCGATTTGTTCGACGCCTATTTTCGTAGGGTATATTTGGACCACGATGGTAGGGTATGTGGTTCCTAAGCCTCTGTCCTCTATCTAAGGGCTAATTTACTTAAGCAAATACTTGCACATGTACCTTTTCTCTTCTTTAATGCCTTTCTCGAATTTGATTGCTTCAAATATTCTACCCACTTATTAAGATTCCCCCCAAAAATCTGATTCGACTTGAAACTAAGATATCCATGTTAGTATTTCAGGAATTTAGTTTTAAATGCATTAGCTGCACAATTAATTTATTAGTGATGAAATTTCTATTAAATATAGGCTAAAATCTTATAGTAGTTTAGTAGCATACTGTTATAGTAGTTTGGTAACATGCCAAACAAGAACATGGTTTCTGATTGTGTAGTTGGTTTAATTCACTTTCTTATAATCTGAATTGAAGGATTTGAAAAACTGCTAGAGCATAATGTTCTTTGTCCTTGCCCCCTTGAGTGAACTATTTGAGCCTTCTTTCAGCTGGATATGTCATATGATTCAATCACTTATAGATTTATTCTATAAATCCAGCAGTACGTATCCCATTAGTCTAAAAGTTATGAGATCACTAACTCAGTAGACTTCGCTATTTGCAAGTGCACAATAACACAATTACGGTCAGAACTAATGAAACATTTGATGCTAAAATTTTCAATTCATTTTGTTTGCAGGGTTTAAATCCTCTTTTTTCAAGGATGCTTTTATTGCGTAGAATCAAAATTGGTGTGATTTTTGGACCTTAGATTAATATCTTAGAATATTACCTTGAAAAAGAGTGATATGCGTTGACTGCCGCAATTGTGTTAGAAACACGCATAGCTGAATCTAAAGTTGGATGATCTCAATACCTTTTTCATTATATAATCATTATTTCTATGCAATCTTCAGATATGGATGCATTATTATTAGAATGGCACGAGCTTCCTTGGAAGGGCACAATTTTACAATGCTTTAAAGCTAGTAACAGTAGCACAGAGTGGTCATGAGTTGACACAAGATATTGTGAGAGTGAGTTTGTTTGGAACAACAACATCTCAAATTATTGCATCCAAAATTTCACGCCCCCTATAGCTACACCATTTCCTGTTCTTCCCTCAATGAGCATTAGAGGTCCCACGATACAACCGAGTGTGGGAGCTACTCAACAATATGTGCCTCCAAGGAATAATCAGTTTTTATGGCCTATGTCTCCACCAACCCCTTTGCGGGGAGCTTCCATGGGAAATCCTGGATTTTGTACAACAAGGGAGCTTCCATGGGAATTCCTGGAGTTATTTGGTACAACAGGTCAGTGGCCACAAATTTAGTTTGACAGAGTGGCCTGGTTCAAGGATTGTTGGGCCAACTTCTGTGGACCTATTAGCAATGTTTCTGTTGCGCAAGTCCGCAATGGGCAATAAGCCTAATATCAATTTTCACATAAAAATATGTTAATTTTAACTCTAATAGAAGTCAAAGCTCACATTAATTTAATGCTTATGCTCTTAATTTAAGAGCACACTATTTACTGAGTCATGAATAATGGCCAAAATTGGTGAGGGGGGAGGGCAGGGTCTCATGAGCAAGATGACCACCTTTTCTAGCAAACTTTATTTATTTACCTATTTGTATGAGAATTTTTAAGGGTTGCATTTTTGTGATATTATTTTTCTCTTCTTTTGGTTTAGGACTTCAACAAGTTGTAGAATTGTATGAATGCTATTGGATGGCATTTGTTGCCACTGATAATGGGAAAACCAAACAATAAATTGAAATTCAACAATGAAAGTCAATCGATTTGATGCACAAAATAAAATAAAATAAAAATGCAATAGGTTGTGACTTTAGCAGCACTTGAGATTCAACAGAATCTATTGGCACTGTATAGGAAGGAGAGTTTTCTTTATTTTAGTCTATGCTCTGTTTGTTCACGTTCTCTTATCCTTACTTCAGATCCCACTCCCTAACCAATATTTATTAGTGAATTTCCTTATCTAGCCACAACTAATGCTTGTTCTTAAGTTGAAAACTTAACGAGGTAAATCACCTTTCAGTGGGAGCACTCCAAGCATATCATAGGCATCCAGATAATTTCTCTGAGAAACCCCCTAATGGGTATGCTCGATCCAATAAAAAGAAGAATTTGGATGTCAACATTGCAAGCTGTGTAATTAGGGATATTAATTCAGTCCTTGTTTCAGCTTACACTTCTTGTTCCAATATGAATCCTGATCACCATAAGGAGTCAAGTGCCTCTCTTGGAAGCCGTGTGACTGGAACCATGTTCGGTTACTGAAGATGGTGTGTGAATTTCGCAGTGCGGGAAGATCTGAGGCCCAACCTTGTGATGCTTCTAGAACTTGTGACTTTGAAAAATTCTCTGGTAAAGGAAATGACTTCTGGATTGGTGAGAATAACTATGGAATGCGAGATAACAATGAATAGAGAAAAGTTGTTTCAGGAACCCAGATGGACCATGTATTGCAATGGGCGTAAGGTTGGTTATGCTATGAGGAGAAGCTGGTATGAGTCTGAACATAAATAGATTGGATAGATAAATTCAAGATGCAATATTCCTTTTGATGGATCT
Source organism: Pinus albicaulis (assembly GCA_034641835.2). Classification (NCBI taxonomy): domain Eukaryota; kingdom Viridiplantae; phylum Streptophyta; class Pinopsida; order Pinales; family Pinaceae; genus Pinus; species Pinus albicaulis. The sequence goes on along the minus strand of CM076574.1, from coordinate 345,019,590 downwards.
AAATTGATCGGATCAATTTAGTGTTTTTCCAACCTATCAATCCAAGTGGTACCAAAGTGAGTCACGTCCCATTTGCTTGAATGGCAAGTCACGATTATGTATAGATACTATAAATAAAATTACGCGGCAGATTGTACTTTTAGAGGAGGAACTGAAATCGTGTTTCTATATCAAGAAACAATGTAACCTATTATTTTACGGAGCTTCTGCCCACTCTTATCCCTTCATGCAACATGTGAGTTATTATGTAGAAAGGGAACACATCCGAATGGATAACGAATGTACGATTATGAAATAATCAAGATGGTGGGGCTTCAATAATAATAGTAGGGGAATTTCACTCCTTTATCCTATTTTGATTGCTTACTCTGTATATAGGGGTTATCGGCCAGGCTCTATACACTCCTATCCCTTTCTTCTTTCACCGCTCACTATAGATAGATAACTAACCTCTCCCTTATTTCACACTAATCTCATAATTATATTATTATTTATGTAATAATGAAATAAACATAACTGTATTCCTTCATGATAGATAGATAAATGACCTCTATCTCTTCTTTCACACTAATCTACTGACTTTGTAATGATGTGCGTAATAATGAAATCAACATACATCTCATTTGAGCATACTTTTATCCTTGCCTGCCAACCATCGATAATGACCTATCCATTGGACGATCCACCTCCCTACACCCATCAATAGGTCGTGTGCTACAATGACCTCTAGGATATCCCTTGGGGAGAGAGCATTACTCGACTTCATAATAGGGATAGATTTATTTCTCGAGTCAAGGCCCTTACTTTCCTCTTTAATTAATAGTAGGAACATTGTGGGAAGAAGAATGAATTGACTATTTGGGAATGACTCTTTCCCACTTCTTTTCCCGGTAATCCATCTCCAAATATAATCTCTTCTCACAAGAGCTCATAATTGCTTGATAGATAGAAGATTTGAATGCTTATCGTATTGAATGATCGCCCAAAAGTGAGACAACATAAAGGCTAGCACAACTTTGAATCCCCAACTTACATTTGAAAGTGAAATTATCTTCTTTGAGAATGGCATTTCAACACTGCTAAGGGGGGATAAGCTAATATTATGCAATTACTTCTTGCTGGATTTTCATTCGTTACAACATCGTTACTTGCTTCGTTTTTTAGTGGCTGGCTACTTATTGCTAGGATTTTAATTGCTCATTACCTGCCAAATATTTTTGTTTGGTGTGACCATGACTATGGAAATTGCTCCTTCCCTTTCGAGCCTACAAAAGAGGGCTCTACCTACCCTCTTGACTAGTAATCTAGATCGTTTCCCACAAACCACCATAAATACATCCGAAAGCACTTTCATTTCATATGTGTAATCCGGAAGAATAAGGGAGAATCAATCCTATTCTAATGTATTATAGAGATATCAATGACTAAAATACTTGTGCAACATTGATTTTTGTGTCGTCACTTTACAGTAACTAATGTTTATATTTTTTTGGACCAGCTCATACCATTACTTGTGGCCCCTCCTAAAAAATTTCTTTTGGTACACTGATTATGTTGGGCTAAAATCTGGCTAACCTCTTTGATGGACCCAATGGTCCCAACTCCCATGAAAAATACCTATAGCATGTCAGCCATGAGGAAGTACAGAAAATAGTCGAGTCTTTCACCTAGTTAATTAGAAAAATGGAAACCAATATGTCACATATACCCCATTTTCAAACAATGGCCCTTTTTCAGAAGATTTTCCATACAATGGTAGTTGATTATTTCTCTAATGATTGCTTCGAAACCTTTGAGCATGTAGGAATTTCCATTCTCTTGAAAACTCATGTAGAATTCCAGGAAATCCATGGTGATAGGTCCTAGTGTTCTTCCCCATTCATCACCCAAAGAAATATCACAACCACACATTTCAATGGAAAACATGTGGCTTCCTTATGAGGGAAGACATATTGGTTTCCATTCGCTAATTTAGGGAACAATTCCTTGTAAGCAATGAGGAAGAGGTGAGAATAATACTAGGTGACAAGTGGCAAGTGGGAATGTATTGTGGTGCATTTGTAAACATCTAATTGTAACTCCACTGTTTAGGATATAAACAACCACCAATGGCACCATTGATTTCTCTGTCAATTGACCTCACTATTTTATTTTATTTTACGTACTACAATATATCTGCATTTGTGGCATTCCTCTTTTGTAGTCTTCCTTTTATTTTTTAAATGTCACTTATATTTCTTACACTTATGCAATTAGTTAAACTTGTTATCATCATCTGATTTTCATAAGTCTTCTCATATTTATTTGTAAGAACATATAAGATATTGGGAAAAATCTTGTCATCTTTTAGTAACAGTTTGATCTATTGTCAACTGATTAGCACAAGCTATTGTGCATCTTTGACCCATCCAAGATAATGTGAGTTGGGATGAGTTGAGGTTGGTAAATTAAGTTCCTTTTCCAATTGAAGCAAGAAAAGGTTATTTTGGTTGCCATTATCAATGACCATATATGCTAGTTTGTGCTTGATTTGATAGTTCTATGTACAATGAGATTCCTTGTTGTTGGCAAGGCTATCTTTGTGCCTTAGCATCAATTTTGGGTCAATGTAGCTGGGATTGTTGGCATCAACCTCTCAATAATTCTTATAAAGGAAGTATTTTTCCTTTTGGAGCTCTTTCGGCCTAAATGTTTGACATTCCTCATTGGAATAGGCAAGCTTCCTACGATAGGTGCCATATTTCTTCTTCCCACAGTGGGTAGAGGATATGGAATTGGGTTATTCTTTGTTCTACAGTCTACCAATATTGTTGGGATGAGTAATTAGTAGAAATAAAATGAGGACGAAATTCCCTTCGTCCACAACTTCTTGAACCACCATTTATTTGTTGATATTTCTAGGTTTTGCATTGCAAGATAATACCCCAACTTAGTTAAATAATGTCTTCTTGTGGTGTTATATGATCAAGAAATTTCATCATTGTATTCACTTAAATGAATGTGGTCCTTGCTTCGATTCATGTCCCAAATCCTGTGCTTGGAACCATCCCTATCTCCAAATTGTCATTCAATTGACGTCAACATTTCTATTATGTGTACATTGACGTGTCTCTGGAATTTGAAAAATGTCTCTAACAAGAAGAATTTGTCCCCACAACCAACTATTGCATCTGTGCCAATTTTGACTCATGTGCTTGAACCCAACTTCCATGCTAGGTATTGTACAACTATGAGAAAGGATAGAGTTAAAGCCTTCCAATGGTTTTATACATTCTGGTATTTTTCTGGCGATTGCAGATCCAATTCGAGATTGAGAATTTTGAGGATTAGGCATTAAGAGAGGAGTGCATATTTATGTTATTTTTTTTTTGTTTTTTATGCATTTTGGTGCTCTATGGGTTGCCTAGTTTCAAATGGATTGGTTTGGATCATAAGTGGGTAGGTCTTGTCCAAATAAGTTGGTGGTTTTACCACCCAAAATAGTGTTCTTGTCAAGGTATTCATGAGAGGAAATCTGGAAATGAAATATGTCTGCAGAAAAATGTAAATCAACAAGCATAAAGACACTCAAAATACTTGACATAACTCTTAGAATAGCACCAAGTTGAGTGATAGGAGCCCTTAAAAATTGGGAGTTGAATAAATTGCTATATATTTTAGTAAATGGTTGTATATGATAAATTAACTTGCTGTTATGCACCTCTAGGGCTGAGAAATGCAGGAAAACGTGGAAAATAATAAGCTAAACCACCCCTTGGGGGTCACCCAAAAGTGTAGAGGCACTTTAAAGTGTTGGATCTATGGGTAGAGAAGCCAGGGTAATGAATAGATAATAAAAACAAACATCCCATCATTGAGAGTAGATGAGTAATACTAGTGAAAATACAATTGATTACTCTACAATTGGGTTCAAATCCCCATAGGGTCAAAACCCAATTTTATTTTTATGTAGATTTTTTTATTTTTTTTTGAGCAAGTTGAAAATTGTTTATCACTTAAAATGATGATAAAATATAACATGGAAGTGAAGAAAAGAAAAAGGATCATGAATACATACCTTTTTTTATCAAACCCTTGAATGAGGGTGTCACTTACATAGTAATTAGTACCACAATATTCGTTGTTAAAGATATATAAATAGGGGACATGCAATTAAGAAACAATAGTTTAGGGGAAAATGGCATAAATATTGCATTAAAAATTATAGTTGTTACATCCAGGAGCCAAAAAGTAGTGAAATAAGAGTTGCTTGCCTATAAAAGAAATAACAGCTAACACTCCTTGACCCCAACTTAAAGACTTCCCACATATTACCTAAAAATTGCAATGTTGGACAATAATTACATAGTCAAACTTGATCTAAATAGTAAATACAGAAATTTCTTCCAAATTGAACAAAGTGTTCATCTCACGAAACGTTGCCCAACTATGTCAATTCTATAAGTAGGAAGGGATTGTTAGACAAATAACATCCCACAGTTCTACATGCTTCTCAAACCATCCATTTTCCCCCAAATAGAGCATTATTCCAATGAACACAAGAAACAAAAAAATTAAAGATTAAAACAGAGATTAATATTAATGGCCTTGAAAGATAGATTCAAAGTTGCAACGTGCCATACAATAAACACTCGTTAGACAAATGAAATGAAATTGATTCTTTATCATCAAAATATTGTGAAGAACCAACAATATAAGTACTTCGGTTTTCAAATACGAATGGGATTTCCAATATCATGACACTTCTAGGGCCACCTTTACTCATGGTCTCAAACATTCCACTCCCTGTTGAGATGAATTTCCACTGAATGAGTTGTCGGATCTTGTCATAGAATTCCTTAGTTCAATAGTGCCCTTAAATGGTATCTCATGAGACCATTTCCAATCCTTTCAAATGGAGTCAAGACTATCCAAATTATTTACTTAGCTTGAACAAACATTCTATGGGAATCATCAATATATTGCGATAGAATCAATCAATTTCTTGAAGTATTTCAGAATGAAAAAATCTTGCCACGACAACCACTTACCTGTGTTCCTGTCCCACAAATAGTCATACACATGAAAAGGCTCTCTTTCACAATGGTTTCCCCATAAATAAAGGAACTTTCCAAATTTTTCCTTAATATGCTGAGAAAGACCAAATTAATTAGACAAACAAGTTCCATACTTGTTGATAATCATATGGTTTCACTGCAACTACGAAGATAATAACTAATAGTTTCCCCATATCTACTTGAGAATGCATGAACAAAGATCTTAAAGGCTTCAAACACGCTTGACTATATGGCAAAGACAATAAGGGCCATTCTTGACACTTATGTATACAACATTTGGAGCATGGTGTGATGCAAGTATCTAATAATTGCAACACATGACTAATGATTATTTTTACAACAATTTCACTTCTATGTGCACACATATCTATTAGGCCAAGCCTTCCCACTTCTCTAACTACATATTTTTCAAGGAAATAGAGGTTATACCCTTTTCCTACCCTCCTTTAAAATGTTCCCTATTGACTAAGTGCCCAAGGGAGGACGAAGTATCCTATCCCACCCCATAGGATATAGCCATTGATAAAGGGGGGAACCCATTATCCAATGTTTTGGGGAAAATTTGGGTAAATTTGGGGTAGCTGGAGCAAAAAGGAAGAATTGGGGGCTACACTTGTAAGCCCTCACATTAAATTAGGAAGAGAGGTACCCATGAGGAATCTATAAATAAAGAGATAGAGTCATTTTCTCATCATTGATTTGGAATGGACTATCTTTGTTTTCTTGGAGCTAGAGTTGTGAGAGTTTTAAGACCGCTTTCTTCTCTTGATTAGTTTTGGTGGAGGTGATCCCACCCTAGCTAATCCCCCTCTCTCCTTTACACCTCTTACAACATAATATATTGGATGATATATGATTTGATTTGGCAAGCAGTGAAACACATTCTCAGTGGTTAATATTTGTCAATAAGTCCTATTCAAGACAATAGAGGTTTTTTTGTGGGGTGCCTGGCCACCATTAGTTTTTCTGGGTAGCAAAATCTTCTCTCTGTGATATTTCTATAGTGTACCCAAGCTCAGAACCATTGGTTAAGGAAAGGTAAGGCTGTAAGGGGTCCTCTCTGAGACACTAAAGCCAAACAAGAGGTAGCGAGGTTGTTCTCAACCAAACAGGAGATCAGTAGGTTAATAGGTGGTTTTTAGGGCCTTGTCTGAAGCATTTAGGGCATCACCTGTATGCGGCCATCCTCCTGATAAATGTGAACTTTTGTTATGATTATTTTCATGATTGGTTGAAAACCCTAGATAAGGATTGAACCCCAAAGCCAAAAATTACCTAGGGACATTACATACTTCCATTAGAGAAATAGTAAAAAATGCAGTTCAATATACTTAGATCATAATATATAACCACAAACGTTGTATTGTGAAATCCATGAGAGGTTGGGGTAGGATGATGGTTTGTAAAAGGCAGAAGGGAGTTGCAGCAAGGTAGACTTCAACAAGTGTGTGTTTCTATTGAAGAGGATCTCCATAATGTGTCCCTCTATGGTGAGATGCATGGTAGGACATAATGTTTTAGAGGGAGGTGAAGCAGAGGGGAATATATTGCCAAGGGTGCCTGAGTTTTTTCCAGGTTGCAGTGGATTCATAAGGGAGATGAAGGCTCAAAATTCTATTTTGACTTTTTGAAAAGAAAAGTGGCAATGAACAGGAACATGATCTTGGATTGCTCCATGCAAATGGTTCTTTTGTCGGCAGTCGAGTTGACATTAGAGGTATGTTCAAATTAAAATTTCAAAATATTTTTCTCCTTATATTGTGATGGATCATGTAGTGACTGCAAGAAATGCTTATTGTAGGGTCAATCCTCATAAGGTTTTTATTGGTGACTAGAGCAGGTTGAAGAATGATGACTTCTCAAAAAAGGAGGATTTTGCAGCACTTGGCTACATGAAGAATGGCAAGTATTTGGGTTTAGAATCTAGATGGAATTTTGTGTGAATTTTACAAGGTCATGAGCCATTATTAGTGACAATTTTTATCATTTGGCAAACACATTCCCAAAAAAGCAGCCACAAATAGAATTGGTGATTGGCATCCAATTACATTGCTTAGCGTGGCACACAAGATCATGGCTAAAACAAAGACTCTAAGGATCTAGGAAATGCCATGGAAGATTTTCTAATGATAACATAAGTTTTGTGTTAAAAAAATTAATCTCAGTACCATGGTTTCAACATGTAAAACCTTCAAATGTGCACAAAAACTAGCCAACAACCCCTTTTCTTTGAAATTGCATTTGACAAAGCTTTTGACTGAGTCGATTGGACTTTCATTATTGAGATGTTGACTCTTGTGGAGTTTGGACCTAGATGTGTGACTATGGAGAATACATTGTTCACTAATACATTAGATTTTATATACCAAATAGTTCTTAGATAAGTTTAGCTGATGATGTTCACGATTGTTTAGACATAATCAACCTGGCATAAGTGATTTTTTTAGTGACTAAAAAACTATTTTTGGCCTAGTGGGGTTGGATTCTTTTCCTAAATAGAATTCTTTAGCTTGTAAATCTACCTCACCTTGGCTGGTTGTTAGATATTTGGGTATTCCCTTTAGTCTAGATATTTTTCCAATATGCATGTATAATTGATGAATTCAACAATTACAATGGAAACTTCCTATTTAGCATCATCAGGACCTTCCCTTTACGAGGAAGTTGACCATGGTTGCACAATCCTACTATAATTGCAAATATATTTTGTGTCTTTTTGGTTGCGTAGCAAGGCCCGATATCAATAGTAGAGCAGATTTTGAGATTGTAACCATGGTCTCAATCAAACAAAAGGGTCTTCCATTGGCCCCTTGGGATGTGTTACTATCCCCAAGGATGTTAGGGGGCTTTGTTTGATTAAGCTTCCCACTCAAGTGTCTATTTTGGCTACCATATGAGTGTGAAGGGGTCTAGAGGCTGATGCTCCATGCTAGGTTCTATTTTGACTATAAGTATGATGTCAACAAATGGGGAAAGTGCAGGGAGATTTTTCATTGTGTGATATCATCTCCTTCATCACCCCCCTATTTATGATAGTAGCACTAGACAGGAACTTCCGAACATATTTGAGTGTCTATACATGTGATTGGATGAAAAGGGAATTTCATCCAAGTGTATATGGTTTGAAATCTGCAGCAGAGTGATTTCTGCAGCAAGGATCATTCACAATAAGGTTTTATAGTAGAATTACGTTGATCAGCCAACAACACTGGCATAGTGAGGCCATACTCATCTTGAGAGAGAAATATGAGTTATGTGGAGGGATCAAAAAAGTCATGTGTGCTACAGTAGGGCCGCATGTGTTGTGAAAAGTGAGCAGAGCAGTCACACGTGCCACAGTAAACAGTAAATTTTTGCACGTGCTATGGGCAGGGATACAAACAACCGCACAGGTGACAGAAAGGCTACACTATAGGTTGAGCAGATGGCAAGTCGTGTGGGTGCTTAGGAGAATTAGGGTAGTACAACTTGCACATATGCTCATAAAATTTCTATAGTTGTTGGAGGTTGTAATTTTCCACAAAGGACCATGTTCGTAGTAACCAAACCCTTGTATGGTAAGATATTATTAAATGAACACCAAATTTTGATGTGCACATTTTTTTTGTATGCATGTGTGGGGTTGGTGTCCAATTTGCTACCACTGATTTTATTTTATTTAGCTGTTAAATCCTAATGGTGATTTTTATTTAGTAAGCTAAAAATTTAATTAATTTACAGTAAGGAAATTTACTAGAAACTAAATTTTCCAGTTGCTAGGGTTGAGAATATTTAGCACACCAAATTCCAGGTCTCAATATCACTTATTTGAATTTCCTAGAGTAATTGGTTAGCATGGAAAGCAATTGTGGGCTTGGCTAGGTGGAACATAAAATACAAATTGGGATATGGCACACACTCCATTTGGAGTTGGAGACGTGGGGTGATTGCCTTCAATAGTTGCCCCACCTTCAAGCTCACACATTCAACAAGAAAGACATCCTCTTTTGGGGAGACATGTCATATGCAACTACTTGATATTAGATGAATTGGTACTGCTTGTGTCAAGAGAATGACCTTCTCGGCCCTAATAAAGATTAAATTATGGAGTTTTCCAATCCACAACAAGATCTAATGAAAATAGATTGGAATGTAAGCTCCATTTTGAAATGACTGGGAGTGGAGTTTTTGTAAGCCTTTGTAATAATGTTGCTCTTTTCAACTATACTCAATATTGCATCCAAAATATCCAATATCCCTTCTGAGCTAAATGGAAATAAGTTTCGAGTGAATCATCATATTGTTCGATATCTTTAGTAGAAGCGTTGTTTTCTCTTGTAACAATTCTAGTTTCTTCTTCTTTTGGTTGCACTGCATTATGGGATATGGGTTTAATGCCAACTTTGCTCCCTCTTCTCAAATATTTGGATCCACAACATATACACTTGGTAACATTTATTGTGCATGTTCTTGTGGATTTTATGGACTATAATAATCCTGCTGCAACCTCATTTAGGGGTTTAGGAGCCTTGGACAACACCATAGCACGTTTGAAGTCTGCCATTTTGAGGAGAAAGGAAGTAGAGTGGAGAATCATAATTAGGTTCCAAGAGAAAGTATCCTCAAAAAAATGCTGCTAGGTCAGAGGCAATGAAAATTTCTCAGCTTGACACATTGCTTCCTTATCATAGAAGACTTATTATGAAGGCTTTGTCTTGGGCTCTATCTCTTGGCACATATGCTCCTGGAAATAATACATGACTATATGATATGAAGAGAGTTATTTTCTATTTTTCTTGTGCACTATATTCAAAAGATCAAAGGACTTTGGTGGTGGGGTATTTTCACTTCCAACTATATTCACAAGTGATCTTATTTACAAAGATCCAACTTGCTATTATGTTCTAGATGTTGTTGGTCTGCCTAATGCTTTTTTGGATGTCATCATGGTTGGTGTCCTCCCTTATGAAAATGCAGTAGATTTTATACCAAAATTCTTAGATGCTTTGTGACTTAATAACCTCAGACTTAAAACAATTAATGATTGTGGTGCTCTAAGATATTTTGTGAATTTTTTTACATCAAAAGCCTACTTACAGGCTTTTGCAATATTTTTGTGGGTTTTTCCTTGTGCTATGAATTCCCACGATTGTCAAAGTTTTATTACATACACATACACAATCCCTTTGACTCACTCCAGGATGGCTTGCCTTTGTTATCTTTTTTCCAATTAGACTAATTGCCAAATTAAATCTAAGGCAAAGTAGTGCCAACTGGCATCAATAAAGGAACTCAGGTATCTGAAATTCAATAATGCCATCATGGCAATGGAAAGTTGCAAACATGATAGACTGTACCAAAAAATATTATAGAGTTGAATATCATGTAGCAGCCGAGCTCTTCTAGTAGCTGGGGAATTGTTTTTGTTATTGTGTCACATACCTTCCCAGCCTTTGGTCTCAGTAGGGTTTTGGAGTATTAACTTCCCATCCATCATTTTCTTCCGTTGTGGTTGTTTGGAATCTAATATTCCAATAGAAAACATTGGAAACTTTACATTCAGGGTCTGATGGGGTTGGCTGTGAGGTCAGTTGTGGAAGTGTTCATGGTGTGCCCTAAATTCCTGGTCTGCTTTGTGTTTGGGGTCGTTCACCACTGGGATGAAATTGATATGATCTTTTTGAAGGAGGCAGAGAATCAGTTGGAGTCTTCTATTCATACAGATTTTTCAAGGAAACACTTACAGCTTTTGCAAAATTCATATTAGAATTGTATGCATTATCTATGACCTGGACAAAGATGTAGATTGATATTTACTTTTATTTTTACAAGTATTATAATAGCATAGTTATTAATGTAATCAATTTGCCAACATTCTAATATGGAATATACCACTGGAGGATTGGACTATTATGCTGCATGCTATAGTGTAGCACACATGAAAGTTGCACACAAATCCTAGAAACTTTTTGTAAGTTAAGGAGATCTAGATCTCTTCAGGTTCGTTAACTGATTTCATCTCTCTAGATAGAGAAATGTCGCAACCGAGAAATTTTATAGGGTGAGGTTCTTTGCTTTGATGATTCTGCCAGATGTTTCAACTCTGTATTTTTTGTCAGAATGAAGTAAATTAACTCCAGAAACTTTCTTAAAACAGGTTATGATCGTTTTTTAATGATTTGGCCAATTTCAGTTCCATTCTGGTTTTACTTCTGTGAATTAAATTTAACGGAATTTCCTAAGATATTGCAGTACAAAATTAAAAGCTGATGGATTAGATGCTAAGTTAACTTAGCATAATATATCTACCAGAGGGAATATGCCCAAGTCTCGTGCAAGGAAATGAATATCCTTAAGGCTTAGATATAAATGAAATTGATAAAACCTAACTTCCGTGCAATCCAATGAACATATAACTAAGCCTTTTGCAACATTTATCAAATGCAACTAAACCTCTTCAAATTTTTATTGTGCACAAAGCTAAACCTTGTTATGCTAACTACATTTATTATTATGCCAATTGAGGGAATATAAAATGATACACTTGATGGACATTATGTTAGGTCCCTATATCACTAGTATAGTCCCTTATTATTGTTAGTGTAAACCCCTTATTGTTATTATTGTACCCTTGTAACCCCCATTTTTTTATTATTGTGACCTTAAATTATTATTGTTAGGTCGGCTAGGATTACATTGTGGCCCACTAGGATTACATTATGGCCCCATGGACTCCTATATATAGAAAGGAGGTTTTGTGAATTGTATCATCCAAGAATTGTTCATTCATATAATGTATTGGAGGTTACCCCCTCGAAGTGGCTTATTTCTAGGGCGTTGATATCTTTTTTCTTCTCTTTTTGGAGCTGGTTACCCAACATTTGGTATCAGAGCTTTGGATTCTAGGGTTTCACTGCTCCAAACAGGTCATCGTGGCATTTTCGCTATAACTTGTTTTATACGAAGTTTTAGAAGCTGAAACGTTTAGGGTGTGAAGCCGAAATCCTGAGGAATATTTTCTAAAAATTTCAGAGCTTGGTTCGCAATATTTTCGGAGATATGATCTGTGGAAGTTAGGTATTTTTTCAAGCTAGTAAACAGGTCATCGTGGAATTTGCGCTATAACGTTTTTTATACTGAGGTTCAGAATCTGAAATTTTTATGGTGTGAATATGAAATCCTAAGGAAACTCTTCAAAAAATTTCAGAGCTTGGTTTGCAATATTTTTGGAGATATGATTTGTGGAAGTTAGTGCTTTTTCAGGCTCCCGAATTTCATCTCAAAAAGGTGATCGTGGGAAAATTTCAATAACTCTCTCTCTGAGCATCGGATTGGAGTGGCGTAAAAAGTGGTCATAATTACACGGACTTTAGTTTCTTTGCTATCAATTTCAGAGACGAAGGACAAAACAGTGACACGTGGCAAGTCGTACAAGTTTGCTATACTGAACCAGTCCATAATTAGGTCATTGTGGGAGATTAGACATAACTTTGTCTTGGAGAATCCAAATCAAGTCAGACCCGTGGAATTCAAAAGAGAATTCAGGGGGCTACTTCAGTGCTGAATTTCAGATATTGAAGAGCCACAATCACAGATATAATACAATTTCAATATCGAGCTCCTCAAAAGCAAGTAAAAGGTGTGTATTTTTTTTCCGAATTGCATAAGTCTTGTTTGAAGAATCAAGTTGAATTTATTGCAAGGGAATATTGTAGAATAGATATCAGTATTGGATTATAAAATGGCCCCTAAAAATAATTCAACACCCATTAAGCCTTTGGAAAGCTCTACTATGACTCATGAAGACGAAGAATGGCAACATGACATATCAAAATTACAAGAGCAAGTGTAACAAATTTCGCTCTCGCAAAGAGCAACAAAAAATGACATGGAAGTTTTGAAGAAAGGCGTGGAAACTAAGATGGATGGTTTGAAGAAAGGCGTGGAATCTAAGATAGATGGCATGGAATCTAAGATTGATGGCATGGAGGCTGGCATGGAATCTAAGATGGATGACATGGAAGCTAAGATCAATGAGAAAATGGAAAACATGAAGAATGTTCTAAAAGCAGACATGGAAGGTTTGACAAAGTTGATACAAGAAATGTTTCCTAATGGTGAAAAGATAGTAGAAGAACCTCATGATGAGAACAAAATAAATGTTAATCGTGAATTCATAAACTCTAATGTTGGCGGGAAGAACCACCATATTCCAAAAATGGATATGAGGAAGTTTGATGGAAAGGATCCTGTAACATGGATACTACAGATGGAGCAATATTTTGATCTCCATAACGTGCAAAACACACAAAGGTACGCATTGCAACTTTACATTTAGAACAAAATACATTTGTATGGTATCGATGGCTTTGCTCCCGTAAAAAAATTGTCACTTGGTCAATTTTTACGGAGGAAATGATAGCACATTATGAGGATACAAAGAGCAACACCTTCTTTAGCCAATTGATAAATCTCAAACAAAGGGTTTAGTGGGGCAGCACATTGAGGACTTCCAAAAATTGAATATAAGGGTAACTGATATTCCAGAGGAACACAGGATTGATCTCTTCATAGGCACTTTAAAGGATAACATCCAACATGAAGTTCGCGTTTTGGAACCTGATTCATTGGAGAAGGCATTCGGGTTGGCAAGAAAAGTTGAATGTAAAATTATGGCGACAAGGAAGCCTACCACTCAATTCTATAAAGAAGGAAGTGTTGCTACGCCTAGATTTCCACAACCTACAAGGTTGACACCACAACAATTGGAAGAAAAAAGAGCAAAAGGGCTTTGCTACAGTTGTGATAGAAAATACACCAAAGGTCATAAGTGTGCTGAAAAGAAATTGTTTTACATAGATTGTGAAGAAGAAGAAGAAAATGAACAAGAAGAGGATACACACCAGGAACCAGCCATAGAAGAGGAAGAAATGAATCCGACCATATCATGTAATGCACTGGCAGGAATTACCACTCCTCAAACTCTCAAGATAGCAGGACGGATCAAGAAGAAAAAGGTAATAGTGTTGATTGATTCAGGTAGCACCCATAATTTTATTCATTGTAAGGTAGCCAAGGAATTAAATTGTTTCCTATACCTGACACCAGAATGTCAAGTGATGGTTGCAAATGGAGGAACTATAAATTGCTCTGGAAAATGCCATAATATCAAGCTAACCATGGGGGAATATGTATTGACTAGTCCAATGCTTTCCATTCCTATGGGAGGTGCTGATGTTGTACTAGGAGTACAATGGTTACAATCTTAGGGGACGGTAGCTTTTAATTTTCAAGAACTTTTCTTGAATTTTTTTTCAGAAGGAAAGGAAGTCGAATTACGGGGTATTGAAGGGAAGCCGGGAAGGATAATAAGCTCTAATGTCATGAAAAAGCTTCTAAATAAAGAACAACGAGGCGTAATTGCACAATTATGCTCACTAGAAGTTCCAACATCAAAATCATCTATTTCTGCAGATCTCCAACAAGTCTTGGACAATCATTCCAAGGTGTTTGAAACTCCCAAAGGACTCCCACCTATTCGTGATCTTGATCATGCTATTCATTTGATTCCAGGAAGTGTTCCTCCAAACATCAGGCCTTATAGATATCCTTACTTCCAAAAGAGCGAAATTGAACGTATGATTGCAGAAATGTTAGAGGCGGTATAATTCAACCTAGTCAAAGTTCTTTCTCTGCTCCTGTAGTATTGGTACACAAGAAGGATGGATCATGGCGAATGTGTCCGGATTATAGGGAGCTCAATAAACTCACCATTAAAGATAAATTTCCCATTCCTGTGATTGATGAATTATTGGATGAATTACATGGAGCAATTTATTTTACCAAGTTGGATCTTCGTTCGGGATATCATCAAATTAGAATGAAGACTGAAGATATTCCAAAAACAGCATTTCGAACTCATGAGGGTCATTATGAATTTTTGGTCATGCCTTTTGGCCTTACCAATGCACCTTCTACATTTCAAGGGTTGATGAATTCCATTTTCAAACCCTTCCTTAGAAAATTTGCGCTAGTATTTTTTGATGATATACTAATCTACAGCAGGTCTTGGAAGGATCATGTTGAACATGTTGACAGGGTGCTCAAACTATTGCGGGAGAAACAATTATATGCAAAAACATCCAAATGTTTCTTTGGAGTACAAGAGGTGGAATATCTGGGTCATATTATATCTCACGAGGGTGTTAAAGTAGACCCTAACAAAATTAAATCCATTAAGGAATGGAAAGTCCCCATGACCATAAAGCAGTTGCGAGGATTTCTCGGGTTAACAGGGTATTATCGCAAGTTTGTTAAGAATTATGGGAGAATAGCAGCACCTCTAACAACATTATTGATGAAAGATGCATTTTCATGGACTCCTGAAGCAACTAAGGCCTTTGAACGTCTTAAAGAGGCAATGTGCCTAGCACCGGTCTTAGCTACACCAGACTTCACAAAAACCTTTATTGTGGAATGTGATGCCTCAGGAAATGGAATTGGTGCAGTTTTAATGCAGGAAGGAAGACCCATTGCTTTTGAAAGTCGTCCAATCAAGGGAAAGTATTTACAGAAACCTATTTATGAGAAGGAAATGTTAACAATACTACATGCACTAAAGAAATGGCGAACTTACCTAATGGGAAGACACTTCAAGGTAAAAACTGATCATGATAGTCTTAAACACTTTTTGGAACAAAGACTATCTTCGGAAGAGCAGCAAAAATGGGTCACAAAGATGTTGGGTTATGACTTTGAAATAATCTACAAAAAAGGAAAGCTTAATGTTGTTGCAGATGCACTCTCAAGGAAGAATGAAGAGGTGGAAGCATTGCTTTGTGCCATTTCTATTATCCAACCAGATTGGATAACCGAAGCAAGAGATGAATGGAAGAAGGAAAAATATGTATGGACACTCATTCAAAAGTTGCAGCAAGATCCTAGTACATCTGATACATTTAGTTGGAAAAATGATTCCTTATGGTACAAAGATAGCTTATATCTTTGTAAGAATTCCCAACTAAAACAAATGATTCTTCTGGAATTGCACACTTCTCCTTTAGGAGGACACTCGAGATTTTTAAAAACTTACCACAGGGTGAAGAAATAATTTTTTTGGGATGGCCTTAAATCTGATATTCAAAAGTTTGTGATGGAATGTTTGGTTTTCCAGCAGAATAACGTTGAGACAATTAAGACCCCGGGACTTCTACAACTTTTATCCATTCCAAGTCAACGTTGGGAGGAGATTTCAATGGATTTTATCACAGGTTTACCTAAGTCCGAAGGAAAGAATGTCATCATGGTGGTAGTTGATAGACTTACCAAGTATGCACAATTTTGTGAATTATCGCATCCATTTAAAGCAAGTACAGTTGCTACTACATTTATGGACAGAATTCAAAAGCTACATGGAAGCCCAAGGGTTATTGTGAGCGACAGAGATCCCATTTTTACTGGAAATTTTTGGACGGAGTTATTTTCTTGTTTGGGTACTCAATTAGCTCATAGCTCACCTTATCATCCTCAATCTGATGGTCAAACTGAGATCGTAAATAAATGTTTGGAAGGATATCTTCGTTGTTTTGTATCTGATAAACAAACACAATGGGTCAAGTGGTTACCTCTTGCTGAATGGTGGAATAACACTTCCTTCCATACTGCAGCAAAAATGACCCCATTTATGGCACTTTATGGATATCATCCACCATCCATCACATCATCTTTAAGGGAAAATTCGAAGGTTCAAGCAGTGGAAGATCACATCGAGCATCAGCAAGAAGTTCTCCAACTCTTAAAGGATAACCTGAATTTGGCACAAATCGAATGAAACAACAGGCAGATCAACATCGTACCGAGAGAAGTTTTGATGTAGGAGATTGGGTATTTTTACGGCTACAACCATACAAACAAATGTCCCTCAAGCAAGCTAAGAAGGATAATAAATTATCGCCAAAGTACTGTGGTCCTTACAAGGTGTTGCAAAAGATTGGTACTATGGCATACAAATTGGAGCTTCCTGCTTCTTCATGAGTGCATCCAATTTTCCATGTTTCATGCTTAAAGAAGGTTATAGGTGAAAATATTCCAGTTCAAACAATATTGCCCGAACTTGATGAGGAAGGAAAAATCATATTGGAACCTGAAGCAGTCATGGAAACAAGAACTCGACAGCTACGAAATCGATCAATTTCAGAGTATCTCATCAAGTGGAAGAACTTACCCACTGAAGATTCTACATGGGAGGATGAGAATTTTATACAGAAGCACCTGGAGCTACTCAAGCGTTTAGGACAACACTTTTTTGAAGGAGAGGGGCATGTTAAGTCCCTATATCACTAGTATAGTCCCTTATTATTGTTAGTGTAAACCCCTTATTGTTATTATTGTACCCTTGTAACCCCATTTTGTTATTATTGTGCCCTTAAATTATTATTTTTAGGTCGGCTAGGATTACATTGTGGCCCACTAGGATTACATTATGGCCCCATGGACTCCTATATATAGAAAGGAGGTTTTGTGAATTGTATCATCCAAGAATTTTTCATTCATGTAATCTATTGGAGGTTACCCCCTCGAAGTGGCTTATTTCTAGGGCGTTGATATCTCTTTTCTTCTCTTTTTGGAGCTGGTTACCCAACACATTAATTCCATTTAGATATGTAGAACTAGATTATTTATCTGGAATGGAACACTATTCGAGTCTCCTTTTATTGTTATTATATTAAAGTGTCATTGTCATTAGAGAGTGTCTTGTTAGATTTTCCTGGTAACAATGTTAAAACCCAACTACCATTAATTGGGGCTTATTTTATGTATTATGGTGTGGTTCACATTGTGGTTGTCATGAATTTGTGAACTTGAGCCTAATTTTTCTGTACTTTGTAAATGATTCAGGATATGTGGCTCTATTTCTCTGAGAATGAGAGGTTATATGATTTTAACAATGAAGCAACTATTGTCTGGCAAGAAGCCAATGTACCTTTTGTAGTCTGGGGCCCAAAAAATGTTCCAAAACATAGAATAGTTTACCATCCTTCAAAGGTATTTGAGATAATTCAATGTAAATTCTGGTTTTGGTATATATTAATACTTGTAATGCGAGCTTATTTTCTACCATATTAGATTTTGGACTATTTTATTTGAATATCAGTTGGCATATAAGCTATTAATATAAAAAACTTAGATTGGTTGACATACTTGGTGGAGGCTAGAACAGGTTTTAGCATATTGAAGTATAATGGTGTAATTTTTGTATTTATTTTCAGGCTGTAAAGAATAATGGGAGTGTGTATGCTCATGTCTTCTTTTCTCATTCAAGATATGCTCCAGATCCTTGTGATCCTGAGTATGATCCATATGCTACTTTTAGGAAAAGCCACCGTAAGTTTGAATGTGCATGTAGATTACACTTGAGAATTTGCATATTTTTGGATTACAATTGCACCCTTTGAAGGATGTTTCTGTGGATTTAATTGCAAATAATAAGCATGTTGTATGTTTTCTTTGATGAATTGTGTAGCTATTGTTACATATCTTCCAAAGCCAAAGGTAGATAAGCGTAAGAGCCTACTGAGTGGTGGTGCAGTTGGGGACCAGGATGGATTAGAAATTGAGGTAAAGATATTTTTCTTCTTACCAGACATTTTTTGCCTGGAATATTAATTGTCAATATCTATTACAAAATTATGATCATTTGCAGAAGAATATGTCGAGGGTTTAGCTATAATTATTTCTTTTCCTCATGATTCAAGAGATACTCTTTGGTAGTTTGTGTAGGAGGTCATAATTAAAGGTTCTTAATCTACCCCTCAATGCCTTCACTATCCATAACATTCCCTTGGCACTAAAAATTGCATGCCACAAATCAAAAGCCATGATTTGGTTAGATCGCATAGAGAAGCAATATGAATTGCAACAAAGCCTCGAACCTTGAAAAGGATGTCAACCAATCCGTTCAAAAGAAACCTACTCTACATTGTAGACAAACCAAAAAATAATTCCAAGAGGCATAGGATTCTAACAGATGACTATTTTTCAAGATTCTGACCATATTTCAACACTGCTATATGAGATCTAAATGGATGCATCCCGCATTTGAAGCTAAAATGTTCTCTTTAAATTCTAGAGCATATAAGTGTGCCTTACCCACTGCAATTCATCATTAAAATTTCAATAGCATCCTCCTTTTGGAAATCATGGTAATTATTTAGTATTTAAACATGGTACGGGATCCACATTCTACACGTAGCTAATGTCATAATAAAAAATTCCTTCAAAATTCAACCAAGAATGTGCAAAAGGCAGTATAAAATGATTTTTGCACCCTTTAGAGACTGTAAGCAGAAATTTTCTTTGCCATTATCTCGCAACAGATAAAAGGACTTGCATGTTTCCTACAAATTCTTGCAAGGAAGCCTGTTACCATTACTTCATAATAGGAGCGGATCAGTTCAAAATTCATCGATACAATATATATATGAATAGCATTTACAAAGTTGTACATTAGCCATATGTTGATAATGGTGGTTTAAAAAAAGGAGAATCCACATATAAAACTATTAATAGAGTTGTAACCAAATGGAACTATAGTTGAATATTCAAGAATGCACTTCTATTCCTCATTTGCTGCTAGATTTCACTGGTTTCTTCCTTCGTCCCATTCAACCTCTTGTTTTCTTCTTGAAAAATACTATCAAGGATCTCGCTACACAAATTACTTTCGTGGTATTCCTGAGACCTACAACATAATGAATATTATTGTTATCTAAACCCCTAGTACATAGAAAACACATTTGCAGCGAAGCCAACATCTTTCATATCTACTACCCCACAAAGATAATGGTAAGAAAAAAAACTCTTAGTATTTACACTTCCTTCATAGAGTATAACATCAAGTATATAGAAATTAAAAATATAAACCAATAAAAATAAAAAACCAATAAATCTAATACAAACATTGTGATTTGCAGAAACCAAGGTACAAACCTAGATTAACAATCGCAGTATCCTTGTGGGTTTCCTCATGGCCAAGTGGTGTCAAAGCTTCCTTCTCTGGAACTACCATGCCTATAATCCCACCCTTCATCGCATTCCTCCGAGTATACACTCAACCACCATCTGTAATTCCAATGCACATACTAGCCCCAATGGATACCTGCCTCAACTTATCACCATGTGGAATGCAAGGATGGTGTCTAGACAATGGGGTAGCTGGCACATTATATACTCCAGCCGTAGGATTTGGTACATCATGATTCCATTGACAAACATCTCCATCACTAGTTAAAGCAATGAAGTCTTCTGGTGGGAGTGAAAATATTAAAATATTATAAGAATCACTACACTCAATATAAATGAGTATCCATCCTTTCTCTAGAAACATTCTGCACAAATCCACACTTGCATTTCTAAAATGTAATTTTTTTCACTCATGTATGTGGACATGAATACATAGTAGAATGAGAAAGAGTGGATTCATTAATTCATTAGATGATTCATTGTCTCATTCAATCATTACATAGTAGGAGAAGAGGAGTACATTGAATATCTCCCAAATACAAAAATAACAACAACCACATTTAATACTATATTAAGTGCCTCGTAACTGTGTCTTCTATTTGGCAGCTTTGGCAACTCAATTTCACAAATTTTCAAGGTGGTGACTAGCTAAAATTTTTTATGACAACTACTAATGTTCTTCGTTATCCTCTACTACATGTTGGCTTCTCTTTTGTCTGCTTAATCACTTTGATTCAACGGCTCTACCATGAAAAAAAATTATACATTTTGACATCTTTGTTGGCAGCTATCCACTCACTCACGAAATCTTTAACTTGATTATTTGGTTATTCAACAGATAATATCTACCCATGTGATGGAAGGATTCACAAAAGGAAAACCTAAGAAGTTCCTACACTTAGTGTCACTTCATGAGTCGAGAAATTGATTTGATATAATCAATTATATGATTCTTTGGCCTGCCTTCTGCGATATTTTTGTGGGTTTTTCCTTGTGCTATTAATTCACATGGTTTTCACAGTTTGATTGCATACATATATATAATTCCTTTGACTCATTCCAGGATGGCTTGCCTTTGTTATCTTTTTTCCAATTTGAGTTGTTATATCTGCCCCTCAGTGCCTTCACTAGGCAAAACATTCCCTTGGCATTAAAAATTGCATGCCACAAATAAGAAGCCATATTTCGTTAGATCGCATAGAGAAGAAATATTCATTCAAAAAAATCCTTGAATCTCTAAAAGGATGTCAACCAATCCATTCAAAAGAAACCTACTCTATATTGTATACAAATCAAAAAACAATTCCAAGAGGAATATGATTCTGACAGATGATTCTTTGTCAAGATTCTGAGCATATTTAAACATTTCTATACCAAATCTAAATGGATCCATCCCGCATTTGAAGCTACACTATTCTCTTTAAATTATAAAACATAGAAGCGTGTCTTACCCACTACAATTTATCATTAAAATTTTCAATAACATCCTCCTTTTAGAAATCAAGGTAGTAAGTTATTAGTTACACATGGTACAAGCTCCACATTCTACATGTAGCTAATGTCAAAATCAGAAATGCCTTCAAAATTCAACCAAGAATGTGCAAAAGGTAGTATAAAACGATCCTCGCACCCTTTATAGACTGTAAGGAGATTTGACATTCTACATGTAGCTAATGTCAAAATCAGAAATGCCTTCAAAATTAAACCAAGAATGTGCAAAAGGCAGTATAAAACGATCCTTGCACCCTTTAGAGACTGTAAGAAGAACTGTTCTTTGCATGTATCTCACAACAGATAAAAGGACCTGCATGTTGCCTACAAATGCTTGCAAGGAAGCTTGTTACCATTTATTCATATTAAGAGCAGATCAATTCAAAATTCATCAATACAATATACAAATGAATATCATTTACAAAGTTGTACATTAGCCATAAGTTGATAAGGGTGGTTTACAAAAAGGAGAATCCACATATAGAAGTCTTAATAGAATTTTAACCAAATGGAACTGTAGTTGAATATGCAAGAATGCCCTTTTATTCCTGATTCACTGTTAGATTTCACTACTTTCTTCCTTGGTCCCATTCGACCTATGGTTTTCTTCTTAAAAACTACTATCAAGGATACTGCTACACATATTACTTTTGTGGCAGTCTTGAGACCCGCAATAGAATGCATATTCTTGTTATCTAAACCCATATTAAATAGAAAACACAGTTTCAACGAAGCAAACATATTTCATGTACACTACCCCACAAAGATAATGGTAATAAAAAAAATCTTAGTATACCCAACACGTATACAAACATTAAAAATATAAGCCAATAAAAATACAAAATCAATAAATATAATACAGAGATTGTGCTTTGCAGAAACCAAGGTACAAACCTAGATTAAAAATCACAATATCCTTGTGGCTTTCCTCATGGCCAAGTGGTGTCAAAGCTTCCTTCTCTAGAACTACCATTCCTATAAGCCGACCATTCATCGCAGTCCTCCAAGTATGCAATAGACCACCATCTATGATTTTAGCACACATACCATCCCCAATGGATACCTGCCTCAACTTATCACCATGTGGAATGCAAGGACCATGTCCATACAATGGGGTAGCTGGCACAATATATACTCCAGCCGCAGGATTTGGTATAACATGAGTCCATTGTTGAACATCTCCATCACTAGTTAAAGAAATGAAGTCTTCTGGTGGGAGTGAAAATATTAAAATATTATAAGAATAACTACACTCAACTTAAATGAGTATCCATCCTTTCTCTAGAAATAGACTCCACAAATCTACACTTGTATTTATAAAATGTATTTTTCTTGCAAACATGTATGCGGACATGAATACACAGTAGAATGAGGAAGAGTGGATTCATTAATTCATTAGATTATGCAATGTCTCATTGAGTCATTACATAGTAGGAGAAGAGGTGTAAATTTCATATCAACCAAATACCTAACTAACAACCACATTTAATACTATACTAAATGCCTCATAAGTACATCTTCTATTTGGCAGCTTTGGCAGCTCAATTTCACAAATTTTCTAGGTGGTGACTAGTTAGAATTTGTATGAGAGCTATCAATGCTCTTCATTATCCTCTGCTATAGGTTGGCTTCTCTTTTGGTGGCTTAAAAACTTTGATTCAGTGGCTCTACCATGAAAAGAAGCTTCTCTTTTAAAAAAAATTTGTTTTGAATAAAGACTTAAAGTGTTGTAAGGCAATGCTTCTTATGGTGTTTTGATGTATCTGGCTTGCCAAAAACTCTGAGATCTTTCAAGGTAAGTTTTAACCATAATTTCAGTGTGTCTCCTAGTCATGACCGAGCTTTCAAAGTAAAAATGCCCCTAACACTGGTAAAGAAATAACATTGATCCATCCTTCTATTGTTAAGAGTGGGAATGGTGTTATTTCAATTTTCAACAGTACCAATCAAGGTCAACAAGAAGAATATGTTGGAAGAGGTATCCTATACCTTAGTGATTCTAATATACTCATATCTTCAAAATTTGAAGCATTTATTGGTACAAGATCTAACAACTATGATGAAATAAAGGAACTAAAATTTTTGTTAACAGTAGTGGTAGAGGAGAGGTGATTGAATTCTAGGTCTTTGAGGATTCCTTGGTTATCATTTGGTTCAATAGTAGCTTTAGGATGGAAGAATTGTTTTCACAACCCATTTTGGAGTAGCTGAAGACAGTCAAGGTACAATTCTTGAAGATATAATTCCATCATATTTACAGAGAATTTAAGGCAGAGGCTAATGGACTCTCTAAAGAGGGCTTACTGATGTGATGCAGGGGCATTAGGTTCCAAAAAGAAATTTTGTATTTCCATAGGCATAGGGGGTCTTATATTTTACTTGTTAATGTAATTATTGAATAAATTGAGTGATTTTTATTTAAATCCGGGGAGAATTGTAACTGCCCTCGAATGATTAGTGGGCATATGAAGAGATAGTCAGTTTCAGTTTAGGATTTAGTCTAAAGTTAGGAATTTGGGAATTTATAGAGTTTTGTAGAGTCATCAAAGAATCTGAATCAATTCATTTGTAGTAGTTGTATAAAAATAAGTCTCGAAGGAATTAGTAGAAACCTGGATAGACCTGCATAGTGCCATAGAGTAGAGGTAGAGGAACAGAAGGCCATTAATTTGAAGATCTGACCGAGGACTAGAAGTTGTAAGTAATTTCACTGTATAAATGAGGAATTTGTTTCAGTATTACTGTGCATTTGTCGAGTTAAATTCTGTGTGAATATGCCTTGCATCTCCGGAAACCATATATGAGTAAGACTCTGTGATTGTTTTAAAGTATGTCTTTATATTAAGTGATAAGAGCGTATGAGGAATGCGTGTATAATTCTGTGATAAGAGTAATAGGGACCCTGTGTATGTATCTGAGAAATGTTTGATTGAATAGTGGGGTCGAAACATAAAATTGGGAAGTAATCCATATGTTCCAGATGTATGCGTCGGAATTGAATAATTGAGGTGAGTCTCATTGAAATTGAGGCCTCTGTGTAAGGCATTAACAGTGAATTGAAATTAGGGGTTCGTTGCCTGAAGAAGGACTTGGTTCGTTTTGAATTCCTCTGAATTATATAGATCCTCTGTTAATTTGAATGCACAGTGCACATAGGTCAGCATCTGTGTCAGAATTCGTATACTTGATTCACAAAATCGATATAAATTCTTCCAAAGCCACAATACAGTAAATAGTGGAGAATATGATTCTGTGTGAAGGGTTGATAAAACCTGTCCGGAATGTTGAAGGCGTGGCTCAATTTAGAGGAGTTCGATGAGAACTAAGGCATAGTGGAATCCAAATGAAAAAAAGGTGGAACGAGAAGTTATTAGTTCGTTGGATCTGTCCGGAGTGAATTGCTGAACCAGGTGGACGAGAATGCCGTGTTGAAATGTTGGTGAACCGAGAGCTAACATATAATGAAATGGGAACCAGCGAGTTGAAGAAGCAGGAGTATATGGTTTAAAATCCTTCGAAGTCATTGAAGGCAAATATAGGAACGCGATGGCTCTATTCGAGGATGTGAATCGAAAGAAATAGAGTTATGAGCACATATTAGTCGAATCGTAAAGAGCGGTTGAAGAAACGGAACCCTGAGACAAGAGCAAGCGGAACTGTGAGAACAAACAGTAAGGCGGTTTCTGGGGAGAAAACCAGTGGGTTCGCGTTATTTTGAAAGTGGTAAGCGGAATTGAGTTTTTGAACACGATATCCCTTTCTGGTTGACATGTGGTAGAGAGCGGTAAAGTGAAACCACCTTTGTCGTGTTTTTTTTTAGCGTTAATGCTTAGGAGAGAAAAAAAATGCAAAACTCGTTGGCGTTCGTTGGATCATCCAACCCAATGTGACAAGATTTAAACCGTAGGATGAAAATGGTAAGTTAACTACTGGGGCCAATGGTTATTTTATGTTGGAGGTTGATGCTTTATTCAAGGCGGAGTTTATATGAATTGCCATAGTCAGAAATTCATACATAGAAACGTTGGGTAAGTAATAAAAGATAAAGGCGCATGTATGATTGACCAAGGTCGATGGTTTAATGTGTGATGCTATGTTCTGTGAACATTTAATTAAAGGTCATACATATATATAATTGAAAGGTTGCAGCAGACTTGTGACCATTTGGGTCATAAAATTACAAGGCTTGGGCATTTCAGATATAATGCGAGAGTTGGTTAATCAAAGGTCATGGCAATACAAACTGTAAGGACTTCTAATCATGAATAGATCTTGGTTATAAGGTCTGGGGGTGGGGGTAGATATAAACCCGATTGATGGTTAATTAAATTGCCTTTGTAAGACTTTTAAAAAAGGGTTCTTATTTGTGAAAGTAACCTTGGGTACAAAGGTTGTTGGGGTTATAACCATTAGAGAAACTTTATATTAATATCTCAAATCTCAGATTTGAGATATTAAAGAACCCGGATATGCTTTTAATTGACCAAGTTGGTAAAGGTGGTGGTTTTGTCCAGATTGTGGATTAAATTGGGACACAAAATTGGAGATGCATTTTTATATGCACAGGAGGTTGAAAATGTGGGTAAAGCAAGTAGGCATGCCATCATTGTGGTATCAGAGCAGAATAAGCTCTTTTTCAAAATTGATTTCTGAAATGCACATGTATTGAAATAGTGATGAAAATTTTGATGTTTAAATCTGTTTAATAGAGATTACAACTTTGATTAGGTGTATATTGGAGGTCCTCAGATGTGCAGAATCTGGAGTTGAAGACAAAGTATTTTGCAGCTTGCAGCAGACAGAGGTGCAGTGCAGGTAAGAGGAATAGAAA
The DNA here is from genome assembly GCA_034641835.2 of Pinus albicaulis. Taxonomy (NCBI): domain Eukaryota; kingdom Viridiplantae; phylum Streptophyta; class Pinopsida; order Pinales; family Pinaceae; genus Pinus; species Pinus albicaulis. The sequence continues at coordinate 344,993,211 of CM076574.1, read as the reverse complement.
GATCATTCAGGGATATTGGGAGGTGAGTTGATGAGCCTTATTTGACTCTGGCTTGAAGATATTGTTTACATAATGCAAAGTGCAAGCAAGTGAGGAAGAAATCTCAGCAAGGGCATATCACAACTTTGAGAGCAGTGATAGAAGAGTCTAGCAAGGGATTCTAAGTGAAGAAGAAGTGTGGCAGAACCTGGAAAATTCCCAAAAAAGGATGGATGAAAGAAGAATAGATGTGTTCTTGAGAAGTTGCAGAGTGAAGCCTAGAAAGAGTAGAATAAAGTGCTCAGAAGGTTCCAATAGATAGGGGACCAGTACTTTCCAAAGCCAGATCCGGAGGAAGGGATTGGTGAGGTAAGTTACAACAAGAGAGCTTGCTGTTGCAAAGGCTTAGTGCAGCTTGTGAGTGAAGAAATCCTAGAGGATAAAATGGCTACTGATAGCCATAGCAAAGATTATAGAGGTTCTGAGAGAGGCCACAACGGAATAGTGAGGGAATATTCCAAAGAAAATGGCATGAGGAAGAGACTCACTAATGAAGAATATTGGAAAGAGATAGCTAAGATCAGTAAGAAGCTTTATGAACTGGAGAGGATGATAGAGGTGATAAAGGAAAGCCAGAGGGTTGGTTGGCTCATGAAGAAGAAGGTAAAGTGGCAGAGGCTACAAATGAAGAGAGAGCAGATGATAAATACTCAGCAGAAGGAGAGATTACTCAGGATGATTGAGTATTTTCAGAAGTACTTGAAGACTGAAACTTCAAGTGAGACCAAGGGGTCAAATGGCCTTACATCTGACAAATTTTGTATGTTTGCAGGGAAAAAATGTAGAGGTGAACAAACCATTGATGTTGTCACTAAGGAAGAAAATGGAACAACCAGATATTGTGAAAATGTCCATGCACAGTTGGAGAAATTTTTTTCTTTCCAACATATTGGAAGCAGAGGAGATTTAAATTGTAATGATGGCTAGAAGCTAGAGGTTGGAAATCTTGAAGAGGCTGAAGAAAAGACAATTGAAGATTCTCTGGAGTGTATAGAAGACTTGGAACAACAAGAAGATTTGATGATCAAATCATCAAAGGAGACCATGAGGTCTTATGGTTTTATAACTGACAAGTTGTGTGTGAATGCAGGAATCGATGAAGACAGTTCATATGACGAGACTGTGATAAATGAAGCTAAATGTTTCCAAGCCACATATGATGATTACCTTTCAAATGAATATCAGATTGTGTTATTGCAGCAAAAGGAATTCATAAATTCGTTGTTTCATAAAAGAGATTGCTTCAATGAGGACATGACAGCTATGTCTAAGGATGACCAATTTGCTATTAATGCTGATAATGACAAATTGTTTTTGTTAAATGGCCAAGTGAAAAGTGATGGACTGAAAATTGAAGTTATTGCAGAAATGGAGGATCAAAATTCTATTCTGATGAAGGTTGAAGAGATAGTGACAGCAAGGAACTTGAATTTTGATAGAAAGGAAGATAGTGAAGATTGTGAAGATGTTTTCTCGGATGAGATGACAGGATTGTGTAATAAGCTAAGTGTTTTGGAGCAGAGGATAGAAACACAAGGGAAAGGTGTTTAGATGGTAAAGGCAGAGATGAATGAGAAGGTTCATTTTTATGAACTAGAACAGAAAGACATCCATGAAGAGGATGATGCACAGGAGAGACTAACTGACAGTCTCAAGGATTGGAATCAACATACTGATGTGCTGATTGAGGAGAAAATAAATTCAGGACAGCATACTGAAATGATGGCAGAAGAGAGAAAGGCACTGAGGCCTTGTGATTTTTGTTTTGACAACTGTTTTGTGAATGCAAATTCTGGTGATGATGGAGATAAGTTGACACCATTGAGCAGCCAATTAAAAGAGGAGGAGAATCATGTGGAAATGTTTAATCCATGGAATGGAGAATTTGAGTTGCTAGAGAGTATGCTGAATCAACAGGATTCAATGCAAGAGAGGTAACCTCAACTTCAGAATTGGGGATTGCAGAATGTGAAGACACAATGGAATGAAGATGGACTGCTGAAGGAAGGTGAGGCTATCATGCCTCCTGTAAAGGAACTTGTTATTTCTACAGATGATCAGGAAGAGTTGGCCTGTATGAATAGCCAAGAGAAGACGGTGAGGAAGAATTTTGGGGTTGCTACAGTAGTAGAGCATCATATTTTTACTCTGATAGAAGATGAAAATGCAGTGTTTGAAGAACTTGATTTGATTGGCAGAATCAATCAAGAGGAAGAAGAAGAAGAATATGATGAAACAAGTTGGCAGCATGATGATGAAATGCTTGAAAGTAGATGGCTGAATTGTTTGCAGAGAACACTCAGAGAAGAGGATGGAATGGTAGAACTACAGATTGAAGTGTTTTTGGAAGAAATATTGGAGCAACAAAATGAAGTGTTGCCAAAAGAGGAGGAAGAGACACCAAAATTTTACAGTTTTGATGTTTTTTTCATGACTGCAGGTACTAATGGAAGGACTAAGAGATGTTTGGTCTAGGAGAAGAAAAGAAGTGATGATAGTGAATGGAAATTTAATTACCAATCCATGAATTTGCTGAAGTCAGAGAATGGAGAAATTGTCATGGATGACAATCAGGAAGAGGTTTACTGTTGCAGAGAGCAAGAGGGTATGGATGATTGGGTGGCAGCTAGGGCTCTGCAATTGAGGGCAAGAGCCGGAGTAAGGGCAGCAGTAAGAACTGAACAAGTAAGAGTTCAGCAAATGAAAACTCAGCAAGAAGAAGCAGAAGTAGAATTTCAGCATTCAAGATGGAACAATATCTAGCAGTCATAAGACAAATTAGATAGATAAATTGAATTTATAAGAAAGATGATGATGAAAGTGTCTCATAGGAAGACAACAGCGAGAGAACAAAGAAGCAAAATCAGTAGCAGAAGATAGACAGAAAGAGAGTGTAAGAGTATAACCAATGGAGCAAGACAGAATAAAGTTTGGAAGCCTGGGGGAGTACAGAAGACAAATGTTACAACGGATGACCAATTGCAGAACAAAGTGTGGGATCCAGGAAGACAAGGATTGAAGCCCATGATCAAGAGATCATGACAAATTTTAACCTTGGGAGTCTGATGTAGGGGCATTACATTCCAAAAAGACATTTTGTATTTCCATAGGCATAGGGGGTCTTCTATTTTACTTGCTCATGTAATTATTGAATAAATTGAGTGATTTTTATTTAAATCTAGGGATAATTGTAACTGCCCTCGAATGATTAGTGGGCATATGAAGAGATAGTCAGTTTCAGTTTAGGATTTAGTCTAAATTTAGGAATTTGGGAATTTACAGAGTTTTGTAGAGTCATCAAAGAATCTGAATCAATTCATTTGTAGTAGTTGTATAAAAATAAGTCTCAAAGGCATTAGTAGAAACCTGGATAGACCTGCATAGTGCCGTAGAGTAGAGGCAGAGGAATAGAAGGCCTTTAATTTGAAGATCTGGCTGAGGACTAGAAGTTGTAAGTAATTTCACTGTATAAATGAGGAATTTGTTTCAGTATTACTGTGCATTTGTCGAGTTAAATTCTGTGTGAATATGCCTTGAATCTTCGAAAACCATATATGAGTAAGACTCTGTGATTGTTTTAAAGTCTGTCTGTATATTCAGTGATAAGAGCGTATGAGGAATGCATGTATAATTCTGTGATAAGAGTAATAGGGACCCTGTGTATTTATTTGAGAAATGTTTGATTGAATAGTGGGGTCGAAACATAAAATTGGGAAGTAAGCCATATGTTCCAGATGTATGCATCGGAATTGAATAATTGAGGTGAGTCTCATTGAAATTGAGGCCTCTGTGTATGGCATTGACAATGAATTGAACTTAGGGGTTCATTACCTGAAGAAGGACTTGGTTCGTTTTGAATTCCTATGAACTATATAGATCCTCTGTTAATTTGAATGTGTGGTGCACATAGGTCAGCATCTATGTCGGAATTGGTATACTCGATTCACAAAATCGATATAAATGCTTCCAAATCCATAATATAGTAAATAGTGGAGAATATGATTCTGTGTGAAGGGTTGATAAAACCTGTCCGGAATGTTGAAGGCGTGGCTCAATTTAGAGGAGTTCGATGAGAACGAAGGCATAGTGGAATCCAACTGAAAAAAGGTGGAACGAGAAGTTATTATTTCGTTGGATCTATCCGGAGTGAATTGCTGAACCAGGTGGGCGAGAATGCCGTGTTGAAATGTTGGTGAACCGAGAGATAACATATAATGAAATGGGAACCAGCGAGTTGAAGAAGCAGGAGTAGATGGTTAAAATCCTTCGAAGTCATTGAAGGTAGATAGAAGAATGCGACGGCTCTGTTCGAGGATGTGAATCGAAAGAAACAGAGTTATGAGCGCATAGCAGTCAAATTGTAAAGAGCAGTTGAAGAAACGAAACCCTGAGACAAGAGCAAGTGGAACCGTGAGAACAAACAATAAGGTAGTTTCTAGGGAGAAAACCAGCGGGTTTGCGTTATTTTTAAAGTGGTAAGTGGAATTGAGTTTTTGAACGCGATATCCCTTTCTGGTCGACACATGGTAGAGAGCGGTAAAGTGAAACCACCTTTGTTGCGTTTTTTTTTAGCGTTAATGCTCAAGAGAGAAAAAAACATGAAACTCGTTGGTGTTCGTTGGATCATCCAACCCAACGTGACAAGATTTCCACTGTAGGATGAAAAGGGTAAGTTAAATGTTGGGGCCAAAGGTTATTTTATGTTGGAGGTTGATTCTTTATTCAAGGCAGAGTTTATATGAATTGCCATAGTCAGAAATTCATACATAGAAACGTTGGGTAAGTAATAAAAGATAAAGGCACTTGTATGATTGACCAAGGTCGACGGTTTAATGTGTGATGTTATGTTCCATGAACATTTAATTAAAGTTCATACATATATATAATTGAAAGGGTGCAGCGGACTTGTGACCATTTGGGTCATAAGATTACAAGGCTTGGGAATTTCAGATATAATGCGAGAGTTGGTTAATCAAAAGTCATGGCAATACAAACTGTAAGGACTTCTAATCGTGAATAGATCTTGGTTATAAGGTCTTGGGGGGGTAGATATAAAACCGATTGATGGTTAATCACATTGCCTTTGTAAGACTTTTAAAAAAGGGTTCTTTGGGTACAAAGGTTGTTGGGGTTATAGCCATTAGAGAAACTTTAGATTAATATCTCGAATCTCAGATTGAGATATTAAAGAACCCAGATATGCTTTTAATTGACGAGGTTGATAAAGGTGGTGGTTTTGTCCAGATTGTGGATTAAATTGGGACACAAAATTAGAGATGCATTTTTATATGCACAGGAGGTTGAAAATGTGGGTAAAGCAAGTAGGCATGCCATCATGATGACGCAAAACTATGTTTTAGCATGGGAAAATAGATATGGTGTAAGCCTTCATGATAGGTCATTGCAAAAACCACCAGTATAACTATTGAATTTACACCATATGAAATTACTAAACACCATTGATGGAAAAATAATTTCCTCTTTTATTATTCAAAGCATCCATTATATCTATACATTATTCGTAACATCCAAATTTTAATAATGGGAGTGAAAAAACATATTGCACAAAGAAATAATTAGATCATACTAACAAGACAAGAACCTTCAAATTATTTATGAAACCATTGTGCAAAGATGTAGATAATGGGCATTTAACACATGCCTCAATCTTGATCGAATATAAAATTTTGAATGATTGGTTTTTTGTAAATTTACTCCACAACATGCTCTAATGTGATATGTTTATGCACATGTTTTCTCAAGCCCCACACAAGATAAGGTTTTAGAACTAAGGAAATATATTTATGATGTTACTTGTTTACAGGTTTGAGAAAGCCTCAAAGGTTGCAATCAAAATCTGGAAATTATGTTTCTTGGTGGAATGTGAAACATGCTTGGATTTGTATAGTGTTTCAATGCTTGTTTAGGAACTAGGTAAGTGTGAATGAATAAAAGTTTTTTTTTTTCATTTTTCTACATTGGATTCCCATTCTCTTTAAGTTATCAAAGGCAAGTTAAAACTTGATTAGACTAAGGGAAAAAATATTCCATTGCCAAACTTTGACCTTACAGGGAAGTGCACTACACTTGTTTGATACTTCTACAAATTTTGAGGGGATGCCAATAGAAATGTCAATGTTGTTGGATACACCGATGTTGGTTAGTTTTAGAAAAGTTCTCTTTGTCAAATATGTTATTTTCATGAAGAAATATTTCCAACTAAGAGGATAAAGACTTGGCATGCCTAAGACATAATGGTGTTATTTCTTGCCTGTATTTGTGATTTATTAGTATTCCACCACTAATAACTTCATTACGTAGTTGTTTGTTTAGTAGTATATTACAATGGTGACTTGTTAAAGGAATATGATTCTAGTTTGTTTGAACGTCATAAAACGGAAGGAAATTTAGCTTTGAATTAGAGAAATGGAGTATATTCTGAAAAATATGTTTTTTGATCAAATATAGGCCTGTTTCTCGATCATTAAAAAAAAAAAATCACAACAATAAGAAATTATTTTGGACACGATGAATTACAAAACTCTCCAGCTTAAAAACATATTAGCATATTCAGTTTTTTTTGCATCAGAGAAAAATGAATAAGTAACATTAAGTTTGCTTTGAATATTTATAGAATTATTTAATAGATTCTAAATGGAAATTGTATGTTCTAATCTCGCTCAATTAATTATAGGGAAAACAAGCGACATACATAATTTGTTGGCTTATAGGAATTGGATTCCCTTTTCCCCTGGAATATTAGTACGTTGATAATTGAATATTACTAAGCTATATTCCCGGTTAGTATCACAATTTACAAAGTCGTGCCTTATTCTTTTTTAGTTTCTTGTTGTAATCTTGTGTCAACAATACTTTGCTTCGCCCATTAGATTTCTATTGACAAATTTTATTGTTGAAGTGTCACTGCTTCTTAGAGATAACTAGAGGAAACGATATAACTACAAAAGTGGAGCATGAGACATTCTTAGTAAAAATTGATAGCTCTGTTGTGTTTATTTGTGACATTTTATTTGCTTTGTTTATACAAGTCACCAGGCCACATAGCTGCCACTATTTCCCAACTGAAGAAAACGTGTTCAAGTTTCTTGCTTTTATGGGGAAAATGGCATTAACAATATTGCTGATGTTGAGGTATAAATATTTTTTAGTCTAATTTAGTTTATATTCTAGTGTTCATCAATTTTCATGTCTTATACATTTCATTGTATCCTCTCTTTTTTTGTCAGAAAAGGAACTCAGTATTGATGGTAAGAAGCAAGGATTGAAGAAAGAGGAGAACAAATAACACTAGAGCGACAAAATGAAAATTAAAGAGAGAGAAGAGAATTAGTCTAGTGGTACCCGTAGAGCCAATATCTTGCATAAGATACACATAAAGACTGATGATCAAGTCTTTAGAGTTGGTGAATTCACTTGCAATGCCTTGGAAAAACAATCAGAGTTGTTCGAAGTAATGAAACACTATTTCATGTGTAAATTGTACTCCAACTAATACTAAATTCAAAATTCATATTGTAATGACATTTTATATAATATAATTTATGTGGTTGGAATTATTTATAGTTGCACTGGATATTACATAGTATTGTAATTAACATTTGTAACTTTTTGTTTTCATATTAGATGAACATGTATATTGTATGTCATTTTTATTAAATTAGTTGCAAAATCATACTAATTAATTTATGTTGATTAATAATGAACACATAAAATTCATCTAAAACTACAAAACTAGTAGCTTATGTTTATTAATGATGAACACAAATAAAATGAATATACTACTAAATTAGTTTCTTGTAACGATTGTTAATGAAAGTAAATGAAATGAATATAAACTACTAAAGTAGTCATTTATATAATGAATATGAAACTACAAAACAAACAAAAAATGACTACTGCAAATGATAAATTTGTGATTAAAAATGACGACTAAATTGTGCATATATACAACTATTAGTAGCTAATTTACAGTAGCTTATAACACCATCAAAATTTACTCATATTTCTTTGGTCATTAATTGTTTTCAAACGATGACTAAAATTTGCATATATATGACTATTAGTAGCTAATTTACAGTGTCTTATAACACGACCAACATTTTGGTCATATTTATTTGGTCATTGATTAGTTTTATCTGGTGATCATTTAGTAATATATTTTGTTATATAATTGGTTATTAATTGTGGCAATAACTAACCAAATCGATGACAAAATCAATAACCAAATAAATGACTAAATCAATGCCAAATCAATGACTAAATTATAACAAAATATACTACTAGACAATAAAATAAATGACTAAATCAATAATCAAATTAATAACTAAATGGATGACTAAATCGATGAACAAATCAATGACTACAATGACCTAATCAATGACTAAATTAATGACCAAATATATTACTAGACAAAAAAATTAAGACAACCAATTAATGACTAAGCTAAAAATGACTAAAAGTTGGTCGCATTATAAGACACTGTAAATCAGCTACTATTGGTCACCAGCCGAAAAATAGTCGTTTATATGCAAATTTTAGTCATTTTTTTAGTAACTAATTAGCCATTTTCTACTAGTGTTCTAAAATGGAATGTTTTTCAGTTTCTACTTTTCCAGAAGAGCAAAAACTACATACTCTTTCCTCCCACATTTCTTTTGGTCTTTTTCGGCGCCATATTCACAACGGAGTTGATGAGAATTAATCCTTAATTGAGCAATAAGAATTTTAGATATCCAAGAAATATTGGCCCCTATGTACGTTTTTCGCTAATGATTATGAAGATTAAACTTTTCAATATAATACTTCTTCTTTCTCCCTAACTCTTTCTCCCAAATACATTTATGGAATTTGTCCATAACAAAAATTTTGCATAGTGCTAATTTGTATTTCTCCTCTCTCCCTTTCCAACATATTTATCATTCCTAACATATTCCACGCTGAAATTTTATTAATAAATTATTCTAACCATGTTTTTTATGCCCTCGTAATTTCTACAATTTTCACGTAATGTTTATTTGGTTTTGGCACTCACACACCATTCTTCAATCTCAAAACCCATTATCCATTATGCATTGATGACTTATTTACGTATTTGCAACATCGTAGACCCGTTTTGTCTTTGTGAAATATACAAAATTGATCGACCTCTCAATCTTTTGTCGGTTTTCTGGAAAGGAGATTAGCTACAGAATGTAAAATTTGACGAAATGATATATATCTTGAATGCACTATTGCAATGTTGTTTGCAGGAAGATTTATAATGGAAAAAAATTTAATTATTTTTGTAAAAAAGAGCAAACATAATTATTGCCTTCACGACATTGAGGTTATTTATTTCAAACATAACCCACTCGAAAGTCGTATTATTATCGACCAATTACAAAAACCTATTCGTTTCATTCACAAATTAGAATATTTTTTATATATTTCATTAATAAATTATAATTATATAGTAAAATTAACTGTTAATTTTATTCCTTGTGTATTAAATGATATTTTTTTACAAGAGAGTAAAAGTGCGTAAAGATAATCCACACTCTTTTTTTGCTTTGATTTATTTAAGTTTATTTTAATTTTTAATTATAATTTAATGATAGAAATTTTTTAATTCTATTTTTCTATATTTACTTATTCTAATTTTATCTAGTTTCTTAAATTGAATTGTCAAATACATAGATAAATTTTTCATTATGCTACATTCACAAAACACTTCAATTATATAAACTATATAATTTACTTTATAATTTTAATATATTTCTTTTATAACTCTATGATTCCAACAATTTATTTAAATAAAATAATTATGTTTAATTAATTTAAATATTTTATTTATTTGTTACCAATAAAATATCTTGATTAACTAAGTGAATATATTTAAATTTAATTTTTTTTGTTTTATTAAATATATATTGTAAAAATTTTGTTAATAATAATAATAATTCAATTTTAAGGTCACGATCAAATCACATATCAAATTGGTGTATGAGATTTCCTTGTTTGCGAGACAAAGGACCCACCTCTCTAATTTTGAACTTGTGACCTCTTAAGAGGAAATACATGCTCATAATTATTAAGCCTAGTCAAACTATAGGTTATATCCAATTATCCTATTATTCATTATATAAAATAATATTTTAGTTAAAAATTTTATTTTATATATATATATATATATATATATATATATATATTTATTTATTAGTATATATTAAATAAATATATTTTCATCCTATTTAATACTATTAAATGATCAAAATTTATATTCTAATGATAATAATGATAAAGTAAGGTGTAAAGTTTTTTAAATTATAATTAGAAAAGCAATGCATCATATTATTGTTAAAAGGTGCAAAGTATTTTATTTTTTAAATTGGGTAATAATATTAATAAAATTAATGTATAAAATAAAAAAATATATTTAAAGTTTATAAAGTTTATAATAATAATAATTATATAAAAATGATGTTTATATGGTTTTGGATATATAGTGACCAGGTCAGTTATTAAGGCACTTTCTGATGTGAAATTACTGGTTCAATTCCCTGCCTCAATTGGGGTGATGTATTTGGACATGGTGATGAAAATATAGTCTTATCGAGTTTACAGAAAATATATATATATATATATATATATATATATATATATATATATATATATATATATAATTGTGACCATTTTTAATATTTTTAATGTGGTTTCTGCATAATGTTGTGATGTAGAAAAAATGAACAATTCAAAATAATTTATTACATGAAACTTTTCTTTTAAATAAAGATATGAGACTTGTCTGTGCATATGCTAGAAAACCTAAATATTTAATAAGATAAGGGAAAATGTAGTTAATAAATCATATTGTAATGTGGGATCATTGTCCCATGAATGCAATGAAATTTTAATATATGATCCATGATTCAAGTTTTCCATCATAATCAAGTCTCATATCTTTACTTAAAATCAAAGTAGGTTTCATGTAATAAATTCAAACGTTTACTATTTTAGTGAGCTAAGGTTATGTTATTGGGTGTAATATTGGGGTTTTAATAGCCATATTTGACCGCATTAATATCCATACACAGTCAAGCATTTTAATAGTGATACACATAAATAGTCAAATTAATATTAATAGTCAAACATAGTCAAATAAATTATTCAAACATAATGAAATAAAATGAACCTCTATAGTCAATGATTAGATAGTTAACCATGGTCAAACTTCGTGAAATATTTGTTTATAAATGCAAGAGACTCTTGGTCAACTCTTTGTTCATAATCATGGTTAACCATGTTCCAACGTCGCATTGTGATAAAGGTTGTTTCAACAGTATTATTCATAAGGTTTATAATATTAATCCTTGGTTTTAGTATAAATCCTTTAGGTTTATAATCTTGGTCAACCATGGTCCAACATCACATTGTGACAATTATTTTCTCAATATGAAAATCAACCATGGTCCAACATTGCATTGTGACAGAGATTGTTTCAATATTTATCTTAGGGTTTATATACCTTGGGTTTATAATATTAATTCATTTGGTTTAATATTATTCCCTTGGATTTATAATCCCTTGGGTTTATTATTCCCTTGTTTTTATAATATCACTCTCCTGGGTTTATTAATCTAAGGGTTCATATTCCTAAGGTATAATATTTTTCATAGGGTTTATAATATTAATCCTTGGGTTTAATATAAAATGTTTGGGTTTATAATCATGGTCAACAATGTTCAACTATGGTCCAATGCCACATTGTGACAAAGGTTGTATCAATATAAAAATAAACCATGGTTTACCTGGTCCAATGTTGCATTGTGAAAAAAGATTGTCTCAAGATGAAAATTAGCCATGGTAAATGATGACTAGAAATATTTATTTTACGTTTTATAATATTAATCTCTTGGGTTCTCAATATTAATCCATTGGGTTTTTCAAATTAAATCCTTGGGTTTATTAATCCCCTGGGTTTATAATAATAATCCCTTGGGTTTATAATTTTAATTCTTTGCGTTTAATATTATTTCTTGGGGTTTATAATGTGTTGGGTTTATATGTCTTGCATTTATAATGCCATTGGTTTATCTCGATATGAAAATCAATCATGATCAACCATGGTCTAACGTCGCATTGTGAATAAGATTGTTTCAATATGAAAATCAACTCCGTTGAACCATGTTTATTTTAGGGTTTATAATATTTAACTTAGGGTTTATATACCTTGGGTTATAATATTTATCCCTTGGTTTTATAATCCATTGGGGTTTTATAATTAATCTCTTTGGTTTATAATATCAATCCCTTTGGTTTATTAATCTAAGGGTTCATATTAATAGGGTATAATGTTATTCATAAGGTTTAATCCTAGGGTTTAATGATGGTCTACCATGGTCAACCATGGTCCAATTTCACATTGTGACAAAGATTATCTCAATATGAAAGTCAATCATGGTCAACCATGGTTAGCTATGGTCCACTGCCACATTGTGACAAATATTGTCTCAATATGAGAACCAATCATGGTTAACTATGGTCAACCATGGTCCAACGTTGCATTGTGACAAAGATTGTGTCAATATGAAAATCATCCATGGTAAATCGTGGTCAACCATGTTTATTTTAGGGTTTATATTATTCCCTTCAGTTTAATATTATTCCCTTTGTTTTATAATGTCAATCCCTTGCATTTATTAATCTAAGGGTTCATATTACTAGGGTATATGATTATTCATATGTTTTATAATATTAATCCTTTGGTTTTCCTAGATGCGGGTGCCAGGGACCCTGGGTGGCAAGCGGGGTGTCACATTCCTACCATGGGGGAGAGCACGCGGATGCCTCATACAAGTTGCAACATGGACGTTGGCATGAGCAGAAACAAGATTTTAATGGTGGGAAGGACAGCATTAAATGTTTTCAGTTGGAACTATGGGAGAATGGAGGCGAAGATGATGGGGGTGCAGGATCTCGAGGGTGGGAGGTACCACCTCTGTCCTAGCTCGTTCACGTGAGTAGTTATAATTGAAGAAGGGTGGAGGGAAGATGTTACAGGACGTTGCAGAGGCTAGGATGTTCTTCTCTGTATGTGGAGGGGAACGGTTGGTATTGTCTTAGTCTAGTGTAGCTGTGTGTTCGAGCTGAGGGGTGGAGGGCTCTCGGTGAGGTGCAAGCGGTGGCGACTAGGGTCCGTTGGCATTCCCTTCTGGAGGAGACCATGGCGGGTTGCCCATTTCAGGGTCGTCGGTGCATGGATCGTGGAAAAGGCAGTGGCTGTGAAGTGGCAACTGGAGGAGGAAAGACCCTACATTCATCCCAGTCAGAGAATTGGGTAGGCAGACTTGATTTACAAGCCCCGTTCTTTGCAAGGAAAATGATGAAAATGATGCCAATTCCATTTCAAAAAAGAAGGTTGATATGGTTAGTTCGATGCGTCTTGAGTACGTGGGGGGGGGGGGGGGGGTTGAGGTGCACCCAGTCTGGGTGTCGAGGATCCTCCTAGGCCGTCTTATTCACAAGAGGAGGAGAATTGGGAAAGCTATCGGGGAAAATCTCAGCAGCATCAGGAAAGCGCTGGAAAAAATCCTCGTCAAACTACAGGATACCTCGGACATGGCTATTTATCTCGACATTCTGCAGCCCGATAGTGTGCTCCCACTGGAAACCACCAAGGAGGGGGAAGAATAGAATAATGTGACTAATTCCGAGTCAGAAAGCCCAGGAGGGGAAGACCAAGACTGGGACTGATCAGGTGCCTCAGATATTGTTGCTATTTTAAGCTATTGTGTGAATTTATCCCAGTTATGTCTATAGTGCATAGTCTTAGAAGGTTTAGTTGGTTACAAGTTAGAGTTCTGGCTCTTTTACCTTTGTTAAGGGCCATCAGACTAGAATTTCCTTAGGTTTTCTAATATGGGTGGAGATGTTTTTGTAATTTTGGACACTCTCTGTCTGGTTTCCAGCATGCCAACAGACCAATGTATGTACTTATTTAAATAGTTAATAGAAGGACGCCTATATTTGCTGACAAAAAAAATATATATTAATCCTTCGGTTTAATAAAAATTTCTTGCACTTATAAGCATGGTAAACCATGGTCCAATGTCATATTTGACAAAAAATGTCTCAATATAAAAATCAACCATAGTCAACCATGGTCCACCATGGTCCAACATCACATTGTGACAAATATTCTCTCGATATGAAAATAAACTATGGAAAACCATATTTATTTTAGGGTTTATAACATTAATCTCTTAGGTTCTCGATATTAATCCTTTCAGTTTTTAAAATTAAATCTTTGGATTTAATAATCCCTTGGGTTTATAATAATAATCCCTTAGGTTTATAATATTAATTATTTGTGTTTAATATTATTTCCCTAGGTTTTTAATGCCTTGGGATTATAATATTAATATAATTCCTTGAGTTTATCTCGATATGAAAATCAATCATGGTCAACCATTGTCAACCGTGGTCCAAAGTCGCATTGTGACAAAGATTGTCTCAATATGGAAATCAACCATGGTCAACCATGTTTATTTTAGGGTTTATAATATTTAACTTAGGGTTTGTACACTTTCGGTTTATAATATCAATCTTTTGGTTTACTATTATTCCCTTGGGTTTATAATCCCTTTGGGTTTTAGAATTAATCCCTTGGGTTTATAATATCAACCCCTTGGGTTATTAATATAATGGTTCATATTCCTAGGGTATACTATTATTAATAAGGTTTAATCGTAGGATTAAATCATGGTCTACCATGGTCCAATGTTATACTGTGAAAAATATTGTCTCAATATGAAAGCCAACCATGGTCAAACATGGTTAACCATGGTCCAACGTCACATTGTGACAAATATTGTCTCTATATGAGAACCAATCATGGTCAACCATGGTCCGACATTTCATTGTGACAAAGATTGTATCAATATGAAAATGAACCATGGTAAACCAATGTTAACCATTGTTATTTTAGGGTTTATCATATTTATCTTAGGGTTTATATACCTTGGTTTATAATATTAATCCCTTGGGTTTAATATTATTCCCTTGGGTTTATAGTCCATTGGGTTTATAATATTAATTTCTCTTGGGTTTACTAATATAAGGGTTCATTTTCCTAGGGTATAATATTATTAATATTAATCCTTGTGTCTAATATAAATCTCTTGGGTTTATAATTATGGTCAACCATGGTCCAACATCACATTATGACAAATATTTTATCAATATGAAAATCAACCACGGTCCAATGCCATATTATGAAAAATATTGTCTCAATATGAAAATCAATCATATTCAACCATGATCAACCATGGTCCAACGTTGCATTGTGACAAATATTATATCAATATGAAAATAAACCATGGTAAATCATGGACAACCATGTTTATTTTAGGGCTTATAATATTTATCGTAGGATTTATACACCTTGGGTTTATAATATTAATCCCTTGGGTTTAATATTATTCCATTGGATTTATAATCCCTTGGGTTTATTATTCCATTGGTGTTATAATATAAATCCCCTGGGTTTATTAATCTAAAGGTTTATATTCCTAATGTATACTACTAGCCATAAGGTTTATAATATAAATGCTTTGGTTTAATATAAATCACTTGGATTTATAACCATGATCAATCATGGTCAACCATGGTCCAATGCAGGGAAAATTTTAAGGATGGAAATTTATTTTAAAGTTTAGAAACCTTGGTGAATCTCACTAGTAAATAATATGTAATTTGTAAAATGTTTGGAAATGTTTTTGTAAAATTATTCAAATATCTAGTAATTTTATATGGTCTTTATATAAAATTTTGGCGATTTTTAAGGTAAAATAATTTTAAACTATAAAATTTGGGCGAATAATTTTTAGAAAAAATAGAAATTAACGAATCTATTTTTTGGAAAAAACATGGAAAATTATCCCACTTGCGAATATTAGCCCCTAAAATTTTCCCTGGTCCAATGTCACATTGTGACAAAGATTGTCTCAATATGAAAATTAATCATGGTCAAGCATGGTCCAACCTTGCCTTGTGACAAATATTGTCTCAATAAGAAAATAAACCATGGTACACCATGGTCAACCATATTTGTCTTAGATTTTATAATATTAATCTCTTGGGTTCTCAATATTAATCCCTTGGGTTTTTAAAATTAAATCATGTGGTATATATTAATAATTCCTTTGGCTAATAATATGAATATTTATTATATTATTCATAATCTCAATAATATTATATTTATAATATCAATAATATTACCATATTATTATTATAATATAATAATTATTATAATGGATGGTCAACATAATAAGGAATGTGTATAAAAGTTCTGCAATGAACGAGGGGGAAGAGTGATGGTCGAAATCAACAGGCATCTCGCTCACAATTGTCAAGTTGAAGGGATCGCTGTGACATACATGATCGATGCAGGAGAGCTGATCGATCGACGATATGATGATCTGGTAAAACAATGGGAATCCACGATTGGATCAGATATAGGACGATCGGATTTGGGTCGTAGATGGAGGAATATGGAGGCCCCTCTACATCAGAGTAGTCGACAAGCAGATTGGGAGATGCAGACTATGCAAGATGCGGATCTGTATCATGATCAACAACAGGATCGAGACATGAATGTGACCTCAAATGATAAAAATATTACAAATCCGCTTAGTATAAGCCCAGATCAGTTAGATCATAATGCATATCTGGAAGTTGAGGAAATTTATCAAGCCTCTATAAATATTTCAAATTATAATTCATTTATTTTATTCAAAAAGGAGGATTGTGAAGCACGATACTCAGAATCACATGAATGAGTCTTGTGTAAAATATTTATAAGAACACTGAGCGGGAAATCTACCTATATAAGGATATGGATCGGGATGTAGATACAAGCTCTCAAGCACAAGATTCAAAAAAAACTGGTTATACTAGCAAGTCTTCAAAATCTGATTTACGCAGGGAAGTCACTGCAGAAGGTCCTCACACTGCAGGACTATGGAATTTTTCCTGATGTGACCATGATTCTCAACACGAGACTACTTGGAGGGTGCTCCATAGCTAGATCAAAAGGTCCTGCTCTCATCCCACTTCATTTAAGGATGTTGTCAAAGGGAAATTGGATACCCAAAACAATCCAGAACAACTCCCAAATCTACCTAGGCCCTATATCGTGGACTAGAAGTCCCAAGTTCCAATTGTGACAATCACTTTGGATGAAGTAAACGCGATTTATGCAGATTACACACCAAAACATGTATATGTAGATTTAATGGATTCTGGCATAAATCAGAGGCTCTTCACCAATGGCTCTTCTCTACTTGGACACCAAATTGTGATATTCATTTATGTTCAAATGCTTCTTCATTGTCAAGTTTGATACAAAAAAATAAATGTATTATGTATTAAATGAGGTACCATGGCTTTGGGGCAACGTGGGGTTCTTCATGATACCTTAACTTCCCAGATTTGACGCTACGACCATGTTGGTATAAAAAATGACCGTATGGGTTAGGATACATAATCTACCATTGCAATTTTTGAACCACGCCATATTAGAAGGAATTGGGAGCTCCCTAGTGAAATTTCTAAATATTGATGTAGATTGAGTCTCCAAAGGAATTTTTACATTTGATAGAATCTGTGTTGAAGTAGAACTTAGCGAAGGTTTCTATGATCACATCTTGTTGGTTCACAAAAATCTACAGTGGACATAACCTCTGGATTATGAAAATACGAAATTTTGTTGATGTACATGTCTTCAAACAAGACATCTTCAAAGCACATGTCCACAAGATAAAAAATATCCAAAAAGAAAAAAGAGACAACCTCAAAATTCCAAAGGTTCGAAATTCCCAGAACCTCAAGAAGTAGAAGTAGAAGACACAGACACCCCATAAAATACCTCAAACATCAATGAGTTTTTTTTGGATAAATCCTCACAGAAGGATGAGATCGAGCATAACTCCACAGTAGTTCCATGTATTCCATTCCACAACAAAAGAGAGATAAGATTAACCCTAAAAAAGAGGTAAGTGGTTTTCAAAATAGAGGAATAACATGTTCCGAGTATTTTTTAATAACCCAACGTTTCAGACTTTATATGTGAGTCCATCTTCAGGGGTGAAAACCCAATATTATTTTCAAAGAATATTGGGCGTTTACCCCTAAATATGGACTCGCTTATGAAGTCCAAAACGTTGGGTTATTAAAAAATACTTGGAACAACTTATTCCTCTATTTTGAAAACTAATTTACTTGTATAGATTCTCTTTTTAAAGAGGTAAGTGGTACCAAACAAATCCATGCGTCAGAAGGTTCGGATTTTGATAAAGAAATCCTAGTAAATGTAAAAGAGAATCAAATGACTATTATATCATCCACACCCAACGTTGGTGGTTAGTGAAAAGTGGGAAAAAAAACAAAGGTATAAAAGAGTAGAGTAGTTATATCACTTTGATGAGTTTCTATAGATCTTGAGTAGCTAGGATCTAGATATTATGCATATGCTATTTAGCTTCTACAATATGTAATTTTGTTCATCATGAATAAAGTTGCAATTTTTCCTTGGGAAAAAAAGATAATAATTAATATTATAAATTGTCATTATAATTGTTATAATTATTATCTTATTTATTTTTAATTCATAATAATATCTTTAATTAACAATAATTTTTAATTTTTAATTAGTATTTATTAAAGACTACTACAAGCATTTTAAAATAATTATTGTTATTAACATTATTATTATTAATTAATATTACTACTATTATAAATTAACATTAATAATAAATAATTAAATTATATTAAATATTAAATTATAATTACTATAAAATAATAATTTTTAATAATTATATTAATATTAATAAAAAATTTATTGTAATATTATTATTTTTTTTATATATTTATCAATGGTAGATATAAATGAAGCCTTCGATGAATATCGACCACATTAATATTTTTAATGTGGTTGTGCTAATCCCTTATATAGATCTCCAACCGAGTTTGCGTCAACAAAGCCACATATTTCCACATTTTGTCTAATCATGGTCTTCCTTGGTAGCTGAAACCATAATCACTAGTGCCACAAAAATACCTAAAAACCTACTTCACTATTGTCTAATGCTTCTTCCTTGTTTTTGACATAAACCTGCTCAATACACCAGTACATGTGCAGTATTAGATTTTTTATAGACCATTGCATCTATTATTCTACCAACTGCACTCACATATGGAACACAGGACACATCCTCTTCCTCTTCCCGTGTTTTGGGACACTGTTTAGTAGATAAATTTTCACCTATTGTGTAGAAATTTATTAATACTGATGTATTACCGGATCCTCTTGATCTAACAATATTTATCTTCATGCTAAATACAAAATCCTTCCATTGTTAAACTTGCGGAAATTTAAAAACTCAATTGCAAACACATGTAAATAAATTCAATCGCACATAACACATTTGTTTAACAAGAAAGCTTAAAGCTAAAAACCCCAAATATCATATATTATGTATATCAATGGATCATGTAATAATCTCATACAAATATTAGTACATCAAGCTCTCAGTACAATCAACAATCATTACACACTGTCATGCAGAATTTTGCATATCTATGCACCAATTTCTTGCCTCCTGATAGCCTGCCTCCACTACGCAATCCCTGCTGAAGAAGACCCCTGAATCCTTGATTACAAAATCCTCATTGGAAACTCCAATGTATGTCAGAAGCATTGAATGCATCACTATGGTCACAACGGATAGTCCATCTCACCCTTTCACCTATCTCTCCACTGGGTCTCCACTGGAACTAACATGCACTGTAGTTAACTGTTGTATTTTTTCAGTTGTTAGTGAGTTATTAGTTATGAATTAATAAATGAATTAATTTGCTTAACTCTAACTAGTGTATCTTTCAGTTAGACTAGATACAAGTAGCTCAACTGAGTTTAACTCTAATAACTGAGTTAAACTAAATAAAAACTCCCGTAACTACTCTTCCAACTCTGTCATAACTTTTCCACTTCAGTTCTAACTGAGTCCTTCATGCATAAGCCACCAATAACCCTGGGAATTTCATAATTCCTTCAGCCCACTGATTTTCCAAATCTGTTCACTGAAATAAAGTGCTCCAAGAGAATAAGTTGATGTTTATTTTTGGATTATTATTAAGGGCTAATAATAATCAACATGCATCTATTTTTAGATTGACGATCTATAAATAGACTTTGCCCAATATTCTAAAAATATAATTTCATCTATTTTTCACATTTGACCAACCATCTACAAATAGCATCCTGCAACTTATAGAATATGCTCACCATGTCTAAAAATAGACATACACCTAAAAATAGCCTGCGGGCCCCACTTTGTGAAGGTGTTTACTTTTCACTAAGCTCATCATCTTGTTGAATCTCAACACTCCCTCTCAACAAGATAGGGATTATCCTTCACCCTGATCCTGCCTCTATGGTATTCGAATTTTCTCCTACTGAACACCTTCGTCAGAATATCTACATCCTGATCTTCCGTAGGAATGTATTGAAGCAACGTGATCTTCCGCTGCACACAATCTATGATATGTTGATACCGAATATCAATATGTTTAGATCTATCATGAAAACTAGGATTAATCAAGAGTTTAATGCAACTCTGATTATCACAATGTATCACTGTAGGATCTAAATGTGAACCGAACAAACCAACCAGGATCTTCGTCATCCAGATAGCCTCACATGTAGCTTGAATTGCTTCCATGTATTCTGCTTCCGCTGAACTAAGTTACACGTTTATTTGTTTCCTGCTGTACCAAGAAATTGTTGTCGATCTGATACTGAAAACCCCTCCTGATGTGCTCTTTCTGTCTGTTGGGCTGCCTGCCCAATCTGCATCCATGAAGCCATGAAAATTCACCTCATCTGTCTACCTATATCATAATCCATACTCATATGTGTCTGTGAGATACCTCAGGACATGCTTGCCTACCTTCCAAAAGAGCTTGGTAGGCTTAACGATCGATTCTGAAATCTAGTTCACTGCATAGCATATGTCTGGTCTTGTATTAACTAAATACATGAGTGAACCCACCAACTGTTGATAAACAGTGGCATCCACTACCTCTGTCGATGTAGCATCCTCTTTCCTCCAATTTCATGTAAGAGGAGTATCCATGGGTTTGCAATATCTCTTGAGCATACTTTCCTTGAGACACAAACAATTCACCTTCTACCTGCTATATTTACAATCCAAGGAAATAATGAAGGAGGCCCAAATCCTTGATCTCAAACTCCTTTGCAAGATCTACCTTGCAGGAGTGTATCAACTGCTCATCACCCATTAGTATTAAATCATCAACATAAATAAAAATGATTAAAAGCTTACCCTCCACCACAAATTGGTATAGGTTTGCATCCGCCTCACTCTTGGTGAAGCCAAGTCTCATGAAATAGTTTTCGATCCATGTGTACCAAGCACGTGGTGCTTGCTTCAACCCATACAATGCTCTTTTAAGTCTGCACACATGCGACTTGCTGTTTAAGATATCAAATCCTCTAGGCTGATCAATGTACACCTATTCCTCAAAGATCCCATTAAGGAACGTAGTCTTCACATCCATCTAATGAATGTGCCAACCCATTTGCACTGAGAGAGCAAGGATGGTCCTTATGGAAGAAAACCGTGCGACAAGTGCAAAGGTTTCTTCATAATCAATCCCCTTGATCTGTGAGAAGCCTTAAGCAACAAATATTGCCTTATACTTATCGATGCTCCCATCAGCAACTTTATTTACCTTGTAGATCCATCTTGATCCTACAACTGATTTACCCACCAGCCTTGGAACAATCTCCCAAGCACTGTTTCTGACAATGGAGTCATACTCCTCCACCACGGCATCTACCCATGTGGGCTCCTGCACTTCTTCTTCAAAAGAAGATGGCTCTATCATGATACACTTGCTCATGAGAGCCATGTATCCAGTAAATCGGTCAAGTGACCGTCTTTGTCTGCGCTGTGATGTAGGGATTCCTACATTCTGTGCCACATCAAGCTTCAATCTCTCAGCTTCTGTGGTATGCTTTCTGCTAGTTCTGATGTTTGGTTCTACGCGAGTGGACTCCTCCACTCCATGAATCTCCTCCTATGGATGATCCACATCTAGAGGCTCATTTTTGGGAATAAGTAGCTCCTCCTCTGCATCAAAGTGTAGCTCCCTCTCAAGCGACAACTTCATGGCTTTCACCTCATTTAATTTTATATCCCATCGCACCATAGTCATTTGACTGTTTGGAAAATACACATGATAATTATGGGGTGTTTCTGTGTACCCCACAAATATCCCAACTTCTGTAGTCGGCTCCAGCTTCTTCCTAACGTCCTTTGTCACATGGATGTAAACATATGAGCCAAAAATATTCAAATGAGAAATATCAGGTTTCTTACCAGTAAAAGCTTTTTCAGGTGTACTCATGCCAAGTACTCTATGAGGACAATGGTTTTTCACATAAATTGCAGTGTTGCATGCTTCCACCCACAAGTGCATTGGTAGGCCTTGGTCATGTAACATAGCTCATGCAACGCCCATGATCATTTTTTTCTTCCTCTCTGCGACCCCATTCTACTATGGGTTATGAGGCACTATGAGTTCTCTTCGAAATTCCTTCTTTGCTATTGAAGTATTTGAATTCATTCGAGATATATTCACCACCATTATCGCTCCACAGAGCCTTCACTTGCTTCCCTGGCTCCTTCTCCACCAATCCTTTAAACTCACATAACTTTTAGAATGTTTCGCTCTTCTTCTACATGAAGAAGATCCAACATCTATGAGAATATTCATCAACAAATATAACATAATACTTGTGTTTTTCTGTTGAAGAAACCGAGAAGGTCCACACACGTTTGTGTGAATTCTCTCCAGGATCACTGAAGCAAGGTTCTCCTTCTCATGAAAGGTGGTCTTCACAAACTTACCCATGGTACATCCCTTGCACTGATCTGACTACGCAAGAGTACCCTTGGGAAGTCTAGTAGAAATTTTCTGCAAAATATTCAAGGCCCCATGGTGAAGATGGCTCGATCTCCTGTGCCATAATTCGCCCTCATCTCGTCTTACAACTCCTTCTTCTTTGCCCATCATTGCCACGCAACCATCTACCTCCAGCTTGTAGATATCCTTAACTTGAATCCCTATCCTCTTGGTTTGACCCATTATTTTATGTCGTAGGAAAGATTTTTCCTCGCTGAAAACAACGTCATAACCTCTTTCTTCCAACATTGCGACCGAGACCAAGTTATTCTTCAGACCTGGAACATGCATAAAATCTTTCAACAGAAATGGTTTACTTGACTCCCTCTCAAAGGTAATGGTCCCAATTCCAGTTTCAGTGTATCTACCATCGTCGCCCATCTCTATATGCATTTGGAGATCCTTCTCCTCCAAGTCTCTAAACAACTCCTTGTCTCCCGTCATATGGAAAGATGCACCACTATCAAGGTTCCACATCGATCCCATTATGCTTGAAACCAAGCATGCGATCAAAGAGAAATCAAGTTCAAATTGCGAGGCTAAGGCCTCTCCAGCTGCAGCTCCAGCAACCTTCTTGTTTTTCTTTTTCTGTGGTCAATTAGTGGCGAGATGCCCATGTTCGTGACAGTGAAAACACTTCACTTTGGACAAATCCAACTTCTTGCCTTTAGCCTCGGATTTTGGATGGGATTTCTTCCCCTTCCATTTCCTTTCTTTGGTAGCCAAAGTGAAATTCTCTTCATCATAATTCTTCGATGAAGAGCCATCCCTGGTACTTCGCCTTATCTCCTCCTGCACAAGATCGGATCAAAGTCGCTCCCAATCTGGTAGTTTCTCCCGTCCATTGATAGAGTCATGATAACTGTGCCAACTCTTCAGTAACCCAAGGAGAGCCAAGCTCACCAAGTTATCATCCGAAACTGCAATCCCCACACTTCCCAGCTCATCCCTGCATTGGAAAAACTTCATGAGATATTTTGGAATACTATCGCCCTTCTCCATTTTTATTTTTCTGAGCTTATCTTTCAGCACCAACTTTGTATGGTCGCTGCTGCTTTAAAAATATCTGTCAAATCCTACCACATTGAAAATGGAGTGGCTTTCCCATGAAGGCTTGACACAATATGGTCCTTCACACCTTCCAACAGAATTCTTATTGTCTTTTCTACCTTCTTTTGCCATGCGTCAAGTATTGCAGCATCGCTAGAAGTAGGCTTAGGAACATCGCTATCGATGAACTCCTTCAGCCCATTATCTTTAAGCACCGCCTCCATCCTATCCTTCCAGGATATGTAATTTGAGCTGCCCTCAATGCCATACTCCAATAGAAACCCATTGAAAGACATTTCAATGAATACTCAACTGTCGCACCAAGAAATTTCTGCAGCAAATTCGAATTGTCCACCAGCACAAAACTCAACAATTATTCACAATCGCAATCTCCAGTAATAAATACTGCTCCGATACCATGTATAAATTTATTAATAATGATGTACTACCGAATCCTCTTGATCTAACAATATTTATCTTCTTTCTAAATACAGAATCCTTCCACTGTTAAACTTGTGGAAATTTAAAAGCTCAATTGCAAACACATGTGAATAAATTCAATCTTACATAACACAGTTGTTTAACGGGAAAGCTTAAAGCTAAAAACCACAACTATCAGATATTATTTATATAAATGGATCATGTAATAATATCAGACAAATCTTATTACATCAAGCTCTCAGTACAATCAATAATCATTACACACTGTCATGTAGAAATTTTCATATCTATGCACCAATTTCTTTTCTCCTGACAGCCTACCTCCACTACACAATCCCTGCTGAAGAAGCCCCCTAAATGAATTCGAATTGGCCTTGCCTTGACTGCGCAATCCTCATTTCCAACTCCAATGTGTGTCAGATGCATTGAATGCATCATTATGGTCACAACAGATAGTCCATCTCACCCTTTCACCTATCTCTCCACTGGGTCTCCACCGGAACTGACATGCACTGTAGTTAAATGTTGTATTTGTTCAGTTGTTACTGACTTATTAGTTGTGAATTAATTAACTAATTAATTCACTTAACTCTCACTAGTGTATCTTTCAGTTAGACTATATACAACTAGCTCAATTGAGTTTAACTCCAATAATTGAGTTAAACTAAATAACAACTCCTGTAACTACTCTTCCAACTCTGTCATAACTTTGCCACTTCATTTCTAACTAAGTCCTCCAAGCATGAGCCACCAATAACCCTAGGAATAACGTAATTCCTTCAACCCACTGATTTTCCAAATCTGTTCATTGAAATAAATTGCTCCAAGAGAATAAGTTGATGTTTATTGTCAAATTATTATTAAGGGTTAATAATAATCGACATGCATCTATTTTTAGATTAACAATCTATAAATATACTTTGCCCAATATTCTAAAAATAGAATTTCATCTATTTTTCACATTTGACCAACCATCTACAAATAGCATCCTGCAACTTATAAAATATTCTCACCGTGTCTAAAAATAGACATACACCTAAAAATAGCCCGTGGGCCCCACTTAGTGAAGGTGCTTACTTTTCACTAAGCTCATCATCTTGTTGAATCTCAACATATAGGAATAGGAACCTTCATGAGTTGTTATCCTATATATTAAACCTCTGCATTATTGTCTCAACACACTTCCTTTGGTTTAACTAGAGCTTATTCTTTGCCCATTCTAGTTTAATTTCCATTCCCAAAATATAGTTTGTAACACCAAGATCCTTCATGTCAAATTTAGAGGACAATTGATTCTTCACATTCTAGATAATTTCTATGTCATTTCCAATCAACAACTTATTATTCACATACAAGACCAAATAAATAACACAATCACCAATTAATTTAAAATCAGTGATCTTCTCTGCTCCTTGTGAAGACAAGTCCTTGTATATATGTATAAAATTATTTATACCACATCCTTAATGACTTTTTTTTCCCATACATATTTTTTTTAACCTTCATACTAGTTATTCTTACCCTTCACTATAAATACTTCTTCTTGCTTTACGTAGATTTCTTCTTTCAGATCCCCATGAAGAAATGTTGTCTTCACATCCATCTATTTTATCTCAAAATCAAAAGCTACATCAGCAAATAAAATTAATCTAATAGAAGCTGACTTGGAAATAGGAGAAAAAATATCACCAAAATAGATTCTTGGCACTTGGGGATAACCTTTTGCTACTAACCGAGCTTTTTATTTCTCCACTTTTCCTTTTTCATTCATCTTCTTCCAAACAACCATTTTCTACCAATCGGTTTCCTTCCATCCGACAACTCCACCATATCCCAAGCCTCATTTATTTTTTAAAGCTACCATTTATTCAACCATGGCCTTCTTCCAGAGTTTTCCATCCTCTAAATCCATTGTTTGCCTAACAATTCTGGTATCATCTCATTAATAGATAAAGAAAATTTTGAATAGAAATAAAATGGACTATACTTCTTTTGTTTCCTTCTCTCTCTAACTAATCTCCTTAAAACAGGAATGTGTGGTTTTTCCTCTTCTGATTCATGTTCTTCTGTAGAGTCTGATTCTTCCTCCTTTAGTTCAAATTATAACTTCTCTAGTTCCTTTTTCTTTGGCAGGACTTCATATTTAATAACATATTTCACTTTTCTAAACACCACATCTTGAATGTACACAACCTTTCTTGCTTTTTTTCAAAGATTGTAACATTTTAAACCATCCTTTTACCCAATAAATATGCACTTTTGAGATTTACTATCCAACTTGGTTCTTTTCTCCTTTGGAACATGTACATATGCACTGCAACAAAATACCCTCATATTTGAAAGAGATGTTTTCTTACCAATCCATACCTTATGTGGAGTATTATCCTCCAATTCTAATGAAGTTAATCTCTTAAAAAGGTAATATATAGTGTTCGCTACCTATGTCCAAAATTCCTACCCTAATCCAACACCACTAAGCATGCTTCTTACCTTTTCCATCAACATCTCATTAATTCTTTTCGCAATTCCATTTTGCTGAGGTGTGTATGGATTAGTATTATAACATGCTATACCACACTTCTTATATAACTCTTTGAATTCCTTCTTTCCAAACTCTCCACCATTATCTCTCCTCAACACCTTAATCTTCTTCTTTGTTCGATTTTCCAGCAGAGCCTTAAATTATTTAAACCTGTCAAAGAATTCACATTTCTTTCTAAGGAAATATATCCATGTATTCCTCAAGAATTTTTCTATAAACAAGACACAGTACACAAATTTACCCAATGATGGAACTGACACATGTCCAAACTCATCACTATGCACAAGCTCTAATATCCCTTTTCCCCTCTTAGCACTAGAAGAAAACTTACCCGATTCTACTTCCCATATAGACAATGTTCATAGAAATTGACGTCGAGAGAGAAATTAGACATACCTTTTATCATACCATTACCATGTACTATTAAAGGGCCCTTCTCTCCAATGTGTCCCAGTATTTGATGCCACAACATAGTCTTTTCACTAGAGACTACAATTTTTTCTGCTCCACTTCTAAGAACCACAAAAATGTTGCACTAAAAAATAACAATATTTCCCAATAATTTGTACAAAGTTCCAATATGAACTCCCCTCATCAATACTAGTGTTCCTTAAACAATCTTGCATGTATCTTTCTTGAACACTACTTTTACACCTACATCACCCATATTTCTTACAAAAATTAGATTTTTGGCCAATTCAGGAATGTGTAGAACACCACGAAGTGTTCTAATCCTTCCACCTTACAACTTCAGCTTGAATCTTATACACCCTATTATTCTGGTCTTCCTTTAATCACCTAGGAAGAAATCACCACCATAATATTTCTTGTACGTTTTGAACCACTCCCTATGGGGAGTCATGTGAAAGGACGTGATTAAGTCAAATCAACCATGCCATATGATATACATGTGTACTAGAATAATCCAAGTACACATCCCCACATTCATCTGAGGTATTTTTCACCTCTGCAAAAGGAGAATCATAAGATTCCTTTCCTTTTTTAGGAGTTTTATATCTACAGTCCTTTTTTTAGTTCCCTTATTTTCCATATTTCTAGCATACATTTACAAATTCTCTTGGAGATTTAGATCTCCCTCTAGATTTAGATCTCCTTTTTGAGGACTTATTTCTATTTCTATTATGGGACTATCCACTTACAAAAAATGCATCTCCCTTTTGGATCTCCATATTTTTTCATCTCATCTCCTCCAACAACAAGGATGAGACTATTTTATCAAACTTCAAGGTAGTTGTATTGCTACCTATAGCAATAATCGAACTATCTCACGAGTCTGATAGTGAGCACAACAAATTGACGAACTTATCTTTGTATGAAACTTTAATATCAATAGATAAAAAATCTCTTACCACAATATTGAAGGTATGTAAATGCTCTATCACCGAGTCTCCATATTTTATCCTTAGGCTATACAAATTTTCCACAGGAACAGTTTGTTCACTAGAGACTTAGATTGATAAAAAGTTCGTAACTTATCCCACAAAGACTTTTTCATAACTTCCCTTGATATATTCAACAATACTGAATCTGAGAGACACAATCATTTTGTACTCTTTGCCTTCTGATCTAAATCTACCCAATCTTCTATTGGCATTCCTATTGGTGTCGTGCTTGAATCTATAACAATCCACCGATATTTTTCCACCAACAAATCCTCCATCTTGACCTTCCACAACTCAAAACTTTATCCATTGAATTTATCAATCTCTATATTTCATTGTTCACCATCTCCTTTCACCGCAAGAACCAATCCAGCAGATCTCCCATTATAACAGGGTATACCATAGGCCCAAGAAAAAAAACCTTCAGTCACAAAGGCATCCCCTTAAAGACGAAAAAAATTTAATAGAAAATGTAATTTTTAACCCTGTACAAAAAATACCTACACACAAATTCTTAAAAAAATAAAAAATATATAATGGAAAGAACATAAAAAATATACACAGATATTTTCTCCTGAAACCAAAAACCAGGAAAACCATATTTTTTTTGTTATATTCCTTTCAATGTCACAATACATTATATACATGTTGAAACATTCATAAAACCCAATATATTAACCCTGTATTATAACATATTTGTAGTCCCCTTGACCAAATCTACAAAATACCATGGGCAAAACCAACATTCCCAAAACCATACGTAAAAAATATGGACAAAAACATGGGTGGGTCTGCCCAACCATTATTGGGTGTGCATAAAAAAATTATTCGAAATTTTTCCTGAAACAATGTAGCAGCGCATGGGGCTATTCATTGAAAGAATATAACACATAGCCAACATTTGTAAATTAATTAAATACAAATAAAATATTAATGTTGATGTGGATGTATTTGGAAAATAATTTAAATAAAAATTCAAGGTTTTAATTTTTTATACATAGGGTTTTAAAAAACCATATTATGGGATAATAACATTTTTGACCTAATTTTAAATATTAATATTTTATAATCAAATTATACTAAGAATATTTAAAGTTGATGAATTTAATTTTATATTAAAAATATCGGTTTTATTAATCTAGTATTATGACAAATAGATGTTTGTCATCGTCAAAGGTCGAATATTTGACAAATAATAAATGTTTATCAAATATCTGACGAATATAATTATTTTCGAATATCAGTTTAACGTATCATAAAATATTTGACGATAATTGTCTTTTAGATATCCAGCGAATGTCAAGGTTTTTAAAAAAATATATAGGAAATGAAAGTAAAATCTGATGATATGACTGAACTAATAAAGTACACCTTCGAATTGGCTGCCCATATGTACTAGTGGCTATAACTTCCCATGAAACATATAATAACATTTAATCTAAGAGACAAAATCTTATTGTGTTCTTTGTCTTTTGATACAACTTAATCCAGTTTTGTGTTGACATCCCTATTAATGAAAAACATAGATATACAATAATTAATTGGACTCTGTACACTAACAGATCTTCCATTGTGAGCTTCCTTAACTCAAAAATCTATGCATTAAATTTCTCAATCTTTATCTTTGAATTTCTCATCATTTCCTCTCACCAAAAGAATCACTTCTATAGATCTTTCACTATAAGAGAATCTACGTAAAGTGTGAAATTTTAGGTGAGAGCATCCAGCTTATTTTCCAAGATTCTTGTGTGAACCCAGTGAGCTTGCATGGCAAGACCTAACATAGTCTTGGTTTGCCAATGCAATTTGATTTCCCTATTGAACATGTTCTCCCTAGCCCTCATTAGGTTGGGGTCGAAAATCCAATTTAAGTATTCATCAACCTCCTTAGTAAAAATTCATTGGAGAACCTTCCTGGCTTGGTTTTCCAACTCAACAACCCTATGACGAGGATTAGGATTAACCACTACCTGATAGTTCTTTGCAGCTTGTTGCGCCACAGAATCCGCCCTTATGGTGGGAGTCATGGTTGGAGAAGCCCAACGTGAGGAATGAGCCCCCTGGCCATGTCCGTGGCCACAAATATTTCCACTCTGAGCGGAGGAATTGGTACGACGAGCGAAAATATTAGTGTAGGAATTGGGGATGCGGGGCGAGTAGGGATAGTGTGGGCGATGGCCGAAGGGGAGAGAGGCAAATGGACCGAACACAGAGAGGGTCATAGGATGAACACCAATGTTAGACACAGAGAATGGAGAGAGGGTCAGGTGAGAAGATAGGGGGTGGGGAGTAATGAGTGCTCGAGAGGGGTGCAGGGGGTAGTTAGGATTGTAGGTGCTGCCAAGCAAGGATAGGTTTTTTAGGCAGCTCGGAAAAAGGTGCCGGGTACTTCCATTGTCATCATCACGCAATGTGGTGGTTGGGATCATAATTAGCGTTAGGAGGTGGTGTACTATGCACCTGAACCTTGTCAAATTTGTCCTATTAGTCTTCTCTCATGAAGTTATCACATTTTTTCTTAAGCATCCTATGATTGATATCGGCATCAGCCGTAGAGATGAGCCTTTGGGAGCTCTCCACCCCTGCGTTGGCCAGCTTGTCAACTAGCTAGTTTCCAGTCCGCCTAACAGCCTGGAAGGTGATACCCTTAGAGTGATTAATGTGTGTTTGAATATTATTGAGTATTTTACTAAGCCTCCAGCTGTCAGATACCTGCATTGCTATTCTCCAATGTTGTATTTTCCTACAAACTTGGGTAGCGACTGTCGAGTCTACCTAAAAAATATGAGCCTAGAATTTCGTAGCTTGAGAAATCTCAATTCCATGTTCTAGAGCTTGCAATTCTTCTGTGTTGTTGGTGGAATGACCAATATTTCCATCATAAACCCATATGGTTTTCCCTCTTGAATTCCTAAAGACGCCTCTGAAGCCTACCATCCATTGTAATTTAGCTTCAAAGTTCCCAACTCTAGAGGGATACAGGATTTATCAGGGAAATTTTTGGAAGAGGTATGGGAGATTAAGGGAATAGTGGAGATAGGGAAGTCCAATAATGAAAGGATACGAAGATTCTACCGGGATAGAGGGTTGGTAGGAGCTTCCATTTTTTATAGGGTAACCATTTCTCTGATCATATGTTTGATTGAAGAGATGGTCATTTCTTCCAGATTCATAATTATTAGGGATGTTCTAACATTTTGATCCTTCCACAGAGACCAAAAAATCATTCCCGGGAGAAGATTCCAGGCTCGGTTAATTGG
Organism: Pinus albicaulis; assembly: GCA_034641835.2. NCBI lineage: Eukaryota > Viridiplantae > Streptophyta > Pinopsida > Pinales > Pinaceae > Pinus > Pinus albicaulis. Next base: position 344,961,427 of record CM076574.1, on the reverse strand, counting down.
AGGTTGTTTGGAGATGGTAGAACGCCAGAGTTCGATGGTGTTGAGGATGGAGGAGGGGTCTCTGTCGATGACATTAAAGACAAAAAAATCCCAGTTCTAGATATTGGTAGCATACTTTCATTCATTTAATAAATGGTTGGTGGTTTCCTCATTGTCACCACAAAGAATGCACCTAGAGGGGCTGATGAAGCCCTTATTTTTAAAATTTTCCCAAGTCAAGATCTTCCTATGCATTGTGAGCTAGAGGAAGATGGAAAGTTTATGTCAATGCTTTTGCTCCCATAGGTTCTTCCATTTCTTCTCCAGAGGTGTGGAGGTGGTAGAAGCCAAGTAGCCGTAGGCTTCTTTGATGTTGAAGTTTCCAGCTGAATTCCTCCCCCATTTGAGCTTGTCCTCCTCATTGTCTATTTTAATCTGTCTGTGCCATAGTTCTTCAGATAATTTTTGCAATGCCTCAGGATAGAAATTGTGATCCGACTCTTCTTCAGTTAGCCATATCCTCTAGCCATCATCTTCGTTGTTGGGCTGCCAGTAGTGATTGACCTACGTTTTTTTTTTGTTTTCCATATTTTTCTTGATCTGGTTGAATTGTTCATGGTTCATTTTTTGGCATTGTTTCCATTTATCTCCCCAAAAAAATGCTTTCTCTCCTGTTCCAATTTACTAGAAGCGATGGTTTTTTATTTCTTCTATGTTGTCCGAGGTGTGGTTCCAAATAGCAGATCATTTGAGCATGCAATTTAGTCTGATAAGCCGATCGTGATGGTGGGAGGGGGCCTATTTTTCCTTCCATAAATTACCCCATGGGGATAGAGGTTTTTTGATCTACATCCACCAGGTTTTGGCTCCAAGGGCCTTACCCAAGATTTTCAGGTCTTTGAGGCCTAAACCACCTTCATATTTGGGTTTGTAAACTTTTTTCCAAGAAACCAGTGCCCATTTTCCTTTATTCTCGTTACCTTTCCATAGGAATTTCCTCTGTATTCTTATGATATGGTAGGAGATGGATTTGGGAGCCGCCATATTCTAATAGAGATAGTGAGGGATGGCTTGCAACATAGATTGCACCAGAACCAGATGGCCCTCCAGGTTCAACAATATGAAGGTTCAATTGGCTAGTCTCTTTTCCATCTTAGTTGTTAGGTTGTCCCAATTTGAATTGGCTAAAGGATTTTCAGTGAGGGGGACACCCAGGTATTTAGAAGGGAATTCGAAAATTTTGAAGTAGAGAATTCCTTGCAATGTTTCTTTAGATGCTAAAATTGGTATTTAGGAAAAACAATATGGATTTATCCACATTGATGGGGGTCCTAGAGGCATTAGAAAACTCGGCCAGGATGGATTTGAAAGAGTGGGATTCTTTGAGAGTGGGATTTCCCATGAGAAGAGTGTCATCCAAAAATTGTAGATGAGTGGAGGGGGGTATAGAATTGTAAAAATTGATGCTAGAGATGTCCCCTTGAGAGGAAGCAGTGTTGATGGAGCGGCTGAGGCCCTATGCCATGATAACAAAGAGAAAGGGGGAGATTGGATCCCCTTGTCTGATGCCTCGGGAAGGACTGAAATTTTGGGAGGGGGATCCGTTGATAAGGATGGAGAAGAACACCCTAGTCTCTAGAGCCATGATCCGTTTGATGCAGTCTTAGTTAAAACCAAAAGCCTCCAAGACTTTCCCCATATATTCCCAGCTGATTTTGTCAAAGGATTTGGACATGTCTAGCTGAATTAGCATGCCTGGTTTCCTTTTTTATTTTAGGGAGTGTATAATTTCTTGTAAGAGAATAATGTTTTCAAGGATTTTTTAGCCTTCAACATATCCCGATTGGTGTTGCGAGATGAGGAGAGGCATAATTCTCTTGATCTTGTTCGCTAGGACTTTGGAGATGATATTATAGATGACGTTGCAGAGAGCTATTGGTTTGAACTTGTTGGGGGAATAAACACTTTCTGATTTTGGAATTAAACTGAGGAAGGTTGCATTCAAAGCTTTCAAGACCGATTTTTGAATTCGAGATTCCTCAACAAGATCATGGATGTCCTCCTTGAGCAGA